>BMAC01000052.1:2527062-2547013 GCA_014905375.1 Phtheirospermum japonicum
CCAAAAAAGAGTTCATAGTTGAAACATCCTATCAAGGCAAATCAAGATTGATAGGAAATGTTTTTAATATTATAGATTCTTGGGAATACAACTTCTTAAGAAAAGGTAGTCATAATTTTTGTTATGACTTGGTTTAGCTCTGTAGAAAGTAATGCACGTATCTTTAGGGATTATCATTTGACTGTTGCATTTGACCAAAACTTACACGCTTTGCTTTTCTTTGTGGTAGGCATTAAGTCTGTTTAGGGGTCTACCTTATAATAATAATAATAATAATAATAATAAATAATAATAATAATAATAATAATAATAATAATAATAATAATAATAATAATAATAATAATAATAATAATTATGATGATAGCACCGCCGCCATGGCCATCTGATTCGCTGGTTACTTCGAGTTATTCGATTACCCTTTCCAATTTCTCCATTCTGAATCACACGTTTTATTTAATACTTTCTGCTGGAGTAGAAATTGCCTGTTGTCTTTTTCCGCATAGTGCTATAGATGGAGGGGAATTCTGTGGGCGGCGGGCGGTGGCGGAGGGGGAAATGATGTGGAATTGCTGTGCAAAACATTGCAGGTTGAGCACAAGCTATTCTATTTCGATCTCAAGGAGAATCCCCGTGGTCGTTACCTTAAGATCTCCGAGAAAACGTCGGCGACCAGGTCCACCATCATAGTACCCTCCAACGGCATCGCCTGGTTCCTCGATCTCTTCAATTACTATGTCAATTCCGAAGACCAAGATGTTTTCAGCAAAGAACTCCAGCTCGACACCAAGGTGTTCTATTTCGATGTCGGGGAGAACAGAAGGGGACGCTTTCTCAAAATATCTGAAGCTTCGGTAAGCCGAAACCGCAGTACAATTATTGTCCCCGCAGGAAGTGCCCGAGATGAAGGTTGGGCTGCCCTTTAGGAATATTTTGGCCGAAATAAACGAAGCATCCGGGCTTTTTATCCTTCCCAATCAGAACTCTGAAGCCCCGGAATGCCTAGTCGGGCTTTCGGATGACGTGGGGGCCGGTTTTATATCCAGTAATAGTTCTCAACCTGCCCCAGCAACTGACTTGAACGTTGATCGCTCGTCTGATCTGCCACCATCTGACGACGTAGGTAATATGGGAGTCTCGAAAGTGATAAGAGCTGACCAAAAGAAGTTTTTCTTTGATCTAGGCAGCAATAACAGAGGTCATTTCTTGAGAATATCCGAGGTCACGGGTTCGGATCGCTCCTCCATCATTCTCCCGCTGTCGGGCCTGAAGCAGTTCCATGAAATGGTGGGCCACTTTGTCGAGATTACTAAAGATCGAATCGAGGGATGACCGGTGCGAATGTTCGGACAGTGGACCCTCCTCAGAGGTGATTATGGCTGAGATTCTTTGTGGTTGACCAGTCAACTCCGTGCTGTCTAAATCAAATTGTGATCGAAGGTATCACTGTGGTCGATCAGGGTTGGTGGCAACGTTTGTGCTGCTTGCAAAGTGCTTTGTTTTATTTGTCTTTCAATTACATATGAATAAAACTCACTTGCTGTGTCTTTTCAATCAGAGATAATCTGTGAAAGTGAATAATGTTTGATTCTGGATAGAACGATGTATAATAAATGGAATGAGCAGTGTTTTTTTGTGCCAAAAGAATGGCGTCCAAAAAAAAAATAAATAAAAAAAATAAATAATAATAATAATAAATTGGGTGGGGTGGGGTGGGGGTGGACTTGTAAAGAGGCTGGCGGACAAATTTTATGGAACTTTCATGTGTTCTTTTGAGGGGTTCTTTTCTTCTTCCTTGTATCTCTCTTCCTTGCTAAATAAATAACAATTGCATTTTTTAAAATTTGTTGTGGAATTATTTACTATGAATACTTGAAAGTATTTGAAAGAACTAAATCCTTGAGGTCTAGAAATTCATGTCTTGTGTCAAGTTATTTGAGGTTTGATGTCTTCTTTATTTGACCTCCCCTTATATATTTACTTTTGGGATTTAATTTAGTTCTCCCAAGTTCATACGGATGAGGTTTGATGTCTTCTTTACTTACATGGCTTGTGTATAAGTAGATATTTTTGTCTTCATAATTTGTGTGACATACCCAACCAAGAATAATATAAATTACCCTTATACCCGTGTAGATGTATGGTCTATTAATTATGTTGTTCAGTTCCATTGCATGGATAGGAAACTTTTGGAAAATTTTAGTTATTACTGTGATTGCGCGATATACAATGATGTCACTGGACATATTCGATGCCTGTTTTGATTTGCTATTTAATCCAGTGGAGAGGATGGAAGAAGTCGAGCAGAACATTTGCTGCATATCTTGAGACAGATTGATATATATGTTTCCTCCTCTGTTGTATATCAAGGAGAAAGAGGTTGTATTGTAGCTTATGAGATGCTTCATAAGTTTCGGACTATATGTGTTAGTGGATACTGTTCACTTGGCTTCCAAGGAAGTTGCACTCACAACAAAAGGATCGACCATGCTTCAACTTGCAATTTCACTAATTTACCATGTTAGTTTCTCATCATACCCTTGCCTACTTTTTATTGTCAGTTAGAACAAGAAAATGTCCTTTACGCTAGATACTGTGGATGTGATGCATCAATATCTGTATTTATTTATTTCAATTTCATGATGTATTTCAGATTATTCAAATGAATATCGAAGAGTCTGCTCGCAAGCATATTGCACGAGAACTGAAAATTAASCAATCATCCCAAYGCCTCAACATTGTAGTTTGTTATCAGTCCTTCTATGATAATGGCGCAATTTCCCTAATCTTGGAGTACATGGATRCAGGGTCCCTTGCAGATTTTCTGAAGAAGGTTCATATTATTCTAGAACCATATCTTGCAGCAATTTGTAAACAGGTGCTGTTCTTCTTTCTTTCTTTCTTTCTTTCTTTCTTTTTTTAAAAATTAGAAAAAGAAAAAATCTACTGAAATCCTGATAATGATTGTACAGGTACTCAAAGGCCTGTGGTATCTTCATCACGAAAAACAAATTATCCACCGGGACCTGAAACCATCAAATTTGCTGATAAATCACAGAGGTGAAGTCAAGATCACCGACTTTGGTGTTAGTGCGATACCTTCTTTTTATCTACATGTTTGTGAGTATTATGATTCTTATTATTATCCAAGTAGATTCCTGGCCATCCAAATGTTTGTTGTTGTTTTTCTTTCTTTCTTTGTTTTTTTTTGTTGCTTTTGTTTACGTGATTATCAATAGTTACTTGCTGATATGTCTAATCTCATACTGTTTTAACATCTTTTTTTTTTCCTTTTGCTATTCTTGCTATTTCAATTTCGGGATGATTTGCAAAAAAAAAAAAAAAAAGCTAACTTACAAAAGTACCCATGAGGTATTGTTAAGTGTTAAAATTATGAGGGGCTAACTGTAATATTCTTATAATTCTGAAGAAGGGTTTGAAATGTTTTTTGCTTGTGAATGGCATAACTGTAAGACAATATAAAATCTCAGCGGTAGTTTTTGTAATTTTGAAAGTTAGCTGGAGTTCTTTTGTAATTAAGCCTTGTATTTTTGTTATTTATTTTTTTGGTTTCTTTTTCTCATGTACTTTATCTATTTTCAGACTGATAATCAAGTCCAATCAGCTGCAAAATCCGGGCCCTGGAGAAAGGTGAGTGCATACAGTGCTATTATTCTGTCGATTCTTGAAAATATATAGTTTTCATGAGATTTCTCATCATCATTAATGAAACCCGTCTTTTATTGCTGAGTTAGTTTCCGATGATGTAATCAAATCTAATTTAACTCTTCTTTCTTGGGTTTGCACAGATGCTTTCATCTAAGGACGTAAACTTCATGGGTTACACCTACAAGAACTTTGAAATTGTTAACGATCATGAAGTCCCAGGAATAAGTATGTGTTCTTTTGCCCTTGCTTCTAATTACACAGATTTATTATTTGTCAGCATTACTGTTTCTACTAAAAATATCATACCTTACTATCACTTTTCTCATTCTATTTTTAATTGCTCATTTTTTCCTTGATTGTTTCTTATTTTAAAAATTATTAACTTTTTTTTTAATTACCAGCTGAACTGAGGAAGAAGAGCAACAAACCTAAAAGACCTAAATCCCTCTTCAGTATGATACTTTTGATCCCAAGTCTTAATTGCTACATTTGATTAGTACAATGATTATATATATATATAATCTTATTTTTAAAAAAAAATCTCACATTTTGTTTTTTCCATTAATGAAACAGGCAATGAATCAAATTCATCATCCACTCAATATGCACAAGGAAGTTTCCTTAATTCTCCAACACTTCCTTGAACGATGGATTTAAAGCGACCTGGAAAGGTATGCAAATTTTTTGTAATTTCACGAGCCTGTGGATGAAAATATTTGTATTTTTGGAGTTGTGTACTTTATTTGTCGCTGGTTCGTAATTCCAGCTGTGTATTCCTGCTAATTTTCTTCGTCGAAGTTGTATCTTTATTAGTTTTTGATGTGATGAATTGGGATGAAAAGTGAGTATTTCAGGATATTATTAGTTGAATCATTGAGTTTTGTGTTTTTTTAAAGGTTATTTGGTATCTATAATGTGTTGTATTATGCCATTTTCCCATTGTAATTCTGGAGGAATAGCCATGATTTTCTTATGATTTTTTGAAACTCATGTTGCGAATCATAGTGGAAATAGTAAGAAATAATAGAAACGGGAGAACGAAGTGAATGCTTATAAGTCTTCAGCACTACTCAGCCAAATCTTATTTGTTTCTATAATTTGAACTTGCTTCCATTGATCATTGTGGTGACTTGTAGTTGATGATGTTGCTTATAGGCCCCAATAATAATAAAAATATTGTATATTATGCTTAACATTGAATATTTCACATATACATTTTCAATGGTTTTGTCTCTTGGAATGTTTCATACCACCCAAATTATATATAAAAAAAAGAAAAAAAAAAAGAAATGCCATGCCAATAATAATTTTACATGAGTTCTAGTGTGTCTGCTTAAGGCTTATTCTTCAGTAAAATCTAATTAAGTTAATCCTCACATGCACAATTACATTTATACTTGATCTGGTGAAGTGTAGCTAAAAGTGTGAGACTTAAGTATATTACTTATGCTATAAATAAACTAGAGGTAGGAATTATTTTTGTATATAATTCCACTTGCAACACCACACATTGCTAGAATTAATGGGGTAATTCTTTATCCTCAAACTTAATGCTATCGTGTATGTGTAGTTTTTTTGTGGTGCTTTATTTTGGACATATTAGTTTTTTAATATATTGAACTTTCTCTTTCTTATTTTATAAATATGTTTTATTTCTTTGCAGGCAGTAACTATTCTGATTCTCATTACACATATACTCTTTCCAATGACATATTAAGGGTCCAGTATTTTCTGGAAGAGTAATTTGAATAGACTGAAGGTACACAGCCGTTTACTATTACACATTTTTGCTGTTTTGCTTATTTTTTAAGAACAGTGAACTCTGTAGTCGTAAGAAAAATAATGAATAATGATTGGCCTCATGTATTTGTTATCTTCTATTTGGTATATAGAATGGTAAGATTTATATTTTGCTTATGTAAGTTAGGGTTGTAGTTCTGTTATTACCTTATATGTTGAAAATATTGCAGTGGCTGATTTGTATTTAGCTTTGGGAAGCACTTATTTCATGTTATTAATGGAAAATGTCGTACTTCTATTTTTCATTTCATTAGTAAAGATTATATAAAATGAAGGAATAATAATATGAAACGATTTTTGCTGCCATTAAGGTACGTGCTCCAACGTGTCACAACTATTCGACTCTTCGTGCTTTGTGGGAAGAAGATGAAGAGCGAAGGCTAAGATTTTTCAAGGCCATTGTGCGGTAATTGTTAGATGGTGTTGTGCCAACCCACGGGAGGGCGTGCTCGTCTCACCGAGGGTTGCTCCTTCAGAAGAAAGGGTGACTGATGCTCTCTATATTTATGTTCTTAAGATAGTGAGGGTGCGCACAATTTGAGGGTGCGCACTGTATTTTATTTTGGTTTGAAGACCTTTTTTTGTATGTGACTTGTAATGATTGTTGTTTTGGACACTTGATGAATATTGTAGTTGGTGTTTCCTTTGACTGGATTGATGAATATTGTAGTTGTTGTTTTGGGGTGCTTTGAATGGAATGATGAATAGTTTAGTATATTTTCGATTGAGATTTGGTGTTTTTAATATTCTATTATAATTTTTTACATTTGGGAAAGACGAATCGTAAAAACAGGGCTGATTACAAAAAACCATTCCAGAACGGTTTTTTACAATTACCGTTCTGGAAAGTTGAACATTCCAGAACGGTATTTGCAAAAAACCGATCTGAAAGTTGTGCAATTCAGAACGGTATTTTAAAAAACTATTCTGGAAAATTGTACATTCCAGATCGTTATTTAAAATATCGTTCTGGACCGTTGTACAATCCAGATCGTTGTTTTAAAATACCGTTCTGGATTGTTCAACTTTCTAGAACGGTAATTTGCAAAAAACCGATCTGAAAGTTGAACATTCCAGATCGGTTTTTTAAAAATACCGATATGGAAAGTTGTATAGTCCAGAACGGTTTTTTAAAATACCGATCTGGAATGGACAATTTTCCAGAACAGTTGTTTAAAATACCATTCTTGACAGGTGTACATTCCAGATCGAATTTTCTCAAATACCGATCTGCAAAGTTGAACAGTCCGGAACGGTATTTTAAAATACCGATCTGGAATGAACAATTGTCCAGAACAGTTTTTTCAAATACCATTCTGGATTGTACAACTTTCCAGAACGGTAATTGTAAAAACCTATCTGGAAAGTGGCTGATAAAGCATAGGAAGGTACCATTCTAGAACATAATTTTTTTTTCTAGAACAGTTTTTTTTTACCCTTCTAGAAAGTCTGCCAATCCAGAAGGGTAAAAAAAAGGCGTTCTGGACTGTCTGCCAATCCAGAACTATGTCACTACAGAAGGTACAGAAAGGCATTCTGGATAGGCAGAATTACCCTTCCAGATATGCAGTTTCTGCACTAGTGACTAATCAGAAACTATTCTGGTGTTTGGTTTAACAAACATAAAAATGAAATAAAAACTAAACTAAACACGCGATCCTATTTGGTTTGGGATTTTCTAACATCTACGAGCAATAAAATTGAAAGCTTTGAAAACAATCATGAAAACGAGGGTTCTAGTGCATAAGATCATCTCCACGATAAGGGTTGTCAATCCCGATGGTTCTAAATGACTCTAGGCACACTGGAACATTAAACTTAGCCAAAAAGCATTAACATGATCAAAACATAATTTCAACGCAAAGCATGAACATAATCGAACGGTAAAAGGAATACGAACTAAATTAACATAAACATTCAAAGATAACCAAAGCCAAATACATAAAGCAAATAAAAAGGTGCAGAAAAACCTATGATCTAGAAAAGCATCAGCAGCAATCCAACAAACTTCAGCATCGATAAACAATCTTCAACGTCGAACCAAATAGAAACGAAGAAACGACGAACTAAAAACGCTAATCTTGCATGAATCGAAAGGTGGCAAGAACCGAGGGTTCTCTGCATTGTTCTGACCTTCCCCCGAGTTCCAGCACACTTAAAATGAAGAAACCACCAGCCTTTTATAAATTTTCCCGAAATAACTGCTCAAACTGCTGGAGCGTCAACCAACGCGTGCCTAGCGTCGATATCGACGCGAGTTAGGCTGCTCGCATCGACCACGCAGGTCATCGACCCGCGTGCATGGATCAATGCAAATGCAAGTTTGTAACCGAGAGTTTGCGTCGACCAAGCGTCGACCGACGCGGGCGTCTCCCAGCGTCGACGCGGCGCTGGCTGCGGGCATCGACAGCACGTCGTGCATCTCGTCATCTTCGTATTGAAGCTGAAATTAGAAATTAAGAAAAATTAGATTATTTCATATAATATAAGGTAGAAAGACATTAAACACGATACGAAATGAAAATTATCAAAAGGAAGAAAAACGAGAAGAAAATAAACCTAAACACCCTAAAAGCACACAACACACAATGCAAAAACACACAAAAATCACATACAAATATGTACAAATCATCCCACGGTGTGCGTTAAGTTGCTCGCGGGAGGTGTGTCCCCAAATTCCTCATTGTGGACAGCCTTATCCGGAGGATTGCTTTGCTCCCACCAGGGCGCCCCATGGCCGCGACACATCGCAGGATGCTCGGTACACAACCAGCCAGTACGGCCTTGCTTATAGCACCCACGATTCTCTCTCGGACTAAAATGAGGACCGCCTCTACTCCATTTATACAGATCATGCAAAACTAGTTCGGTTGTGATTCTAAACTGTCACGGGATAAGCCTCGCGGCCCAAATACTCATGCCATCTACGGAACAATGACTGGTTTCGCCCTACATTGGGCTCAGCAGGAGAGCAGCTACAACTTCCGACCAGATTTGGGTAGGGTTGTCCTAGTCCCCTCTTCATCGTCTATTCCTTGAATAGCGACACGCTCCCCACATTGAACCGGGTAACAATGCCTGAATGTCAAAGGGATGGATTACCCCCACACAATGCTGCCTGGAGTGTACTTTGAAAACTGAGCCTTGAGGACCCTCACATTCAATCTGATATTTACCATTCCATCTGGCCATAAACCCCATTGCCTTATTCTTAACATCTTAAAGAATCTTTTTGAATTTAGGACATATTTTCCCCCTACTTCACCATCATATCCCTCCTCATGTGTATCCTCCTCATCAACATCACTATGGTTATCTCCAAAAGAGTCACAACGGGTTTATACCTGGCCCTCAATATCATTGAATTGAAGCACACAAACATATTATTTAATAAAGTGTCACACTTAGAGTGAGTGCTAAAATGAGACTTAAACCTTTGGGCAGTGGACATTGAGATAGCCAAGCAAAACTATTTCCATGTCTTTCTTTAAGTTCTTTCATTGTTTTCTCAAAACCAACCATCCAAATTGCCTTGGAAGCCATCCACAAGAGGTGTTTTAGATCCAGGTCTTTCTGTAATAGATTAAAATTCTAATACAAGTGCATCACATAGTGCCTCTACTAACATCCTGGAAGAATGGGCTCAATAGCATATATTAATCCCTTTATTTTATCTAACATTAAAGTCCAAAGTTCACTTTTGGCTATTTTAAAATCCTGGACTACCAACTCAAGAAACCATTTCCGTGATTTACTTTTTCTTTTCTTACAATAAAATAGGCAAAAAGGAAAATATTATTTTTACCATCAATCTCGACAACAATAAAAACCCACACACCCAAAGGTAGTTATCAAATGACATCCATCAATAGACATGACAGGCCTACGAACCTCTAAGAACCTTTTATTCTAGAAAACACCGGTACACATAAAACCTCTTGAACATTGGTTGACCATATAGCAACTTATATTTAATCTTGACAGTTGAACCAGAATTTGTTCTCTTGATTTCTTTAGCATAGTTACAAAGCATCCCATATTGCTCAGCATCTAACCCAGACCCTTTTTCATGCACAATTATTTAGCTCTATACAATTGTTGAGCACTAAATACAAGTTACACCTCATTTTGAAGAACTGACATCATAGACTCTATTGGCCACCTATGGTCACTCCATATCTTGTCCTCATACATTTAGGCTATATATTTAGCTTTTTAACACTTAACTTTTGCACTCTAGGACACCTATGTCAGTTTGAAACAGTTTTTATTTACAGAGTGTTTATTTTTCCCATTGGAAGCATAAACAAACCATGGGCAGATTTTATGTTTGCATTTAACTTGAACTTTATTTATGTCATTAACGTGGGAAAATTTCATTTTTAGTAACCATCATTACTTAATGCCTACGTGGCATGATCTAAACATTCCTTAACATTCCTTATTTAATTTTTTCATCCCAATTGAAAAAATTGCAACCACCATTATTCCAATTCCTGCAACCGTGGAATCTTTTACCCGGATTCCATTTTGATGGGTGTATCTCTTTTTTTTTCTTGACCTAATCGATTGAGATTGTGAATTCCTTTTCTTTCTTCAGCTATCGGACTGAAATTGAGGAGAATTGGGACCAGACCTAACCCCTTTTATATAATCCAACAATAGAATTAGGTAAGGTATGGGTAAAATAGGTATTTAGGTTAAGTTGGCTTTATTTATCATTTTAAATTAAATAATAAATGATAAGGAATGTTTAGATCATGCCACGTAGGCATTAAAGCCCGATTGGGCTTATTTTGTACCAAATGTGATAAATTTGCCCACTTAATGTATGTAGTTTGATGCTGGCCAACATGACGTACCTTTTCTGGAAAGTGGCCAACATAATGTACTAAAAATGAAATCTTCCCTCATTAACGTTATATTTCTCCCACAAATGATTACATATTGTCTAACTGATTTTGTAAAAAAGGTTGTGCCAGCAAAATGCATTCCAAATTGAGAATTCTATTTTTTCATGACCTTTACTGGATCAAAGATGTCCTCTTATGCATGACAACAATAGGTTTCAAAATAGGCCTAAAACCTCTATAAGCAAATGGTTCAACATCTTACACTAAAAAAAAAAAAAAAACTGGCATTACCAAAAGCCATATCCATCGGTAATCCATCGGAAAATCACTTACCGATGGATTATCGATGGATAACGGCCGTCGGCAAAACCTTTATCTGTAATTTCACTTGATGATGGACTTCTCATACTGTCGGCAAGTGCCAACGACTTTCCAACGGACTCTGCCGTTGATAAACTGTCGTTGGGATTCTAATTTTTTTTTTTGGATTTACCGACGGATATTACGCCGGTCAAGAATAAATTAAATAAATCAAAAATAAAAGAGTGTCGACGGCTTCCACGCTCGTCGGTAAATAAATATCATTTAATTTTACCGATGGATATAGAAGCCGTCGGTAAATAAAATACCATTTAATTGGAATAATGAACCTATTTTTTTTATTGTTCATCCATCAAGTTACAAATATTTGAAAAATTTTAAATACAAAATAAATTAAATAAATATAAATACGAAGCAGAATCAAATGAACTTGAAAATAGGAACCCAAAATGAATTCTACAATAATAATAATTAAACATCTCGAGATCAAATAAATTAATCAGCATGATGGCGAGGAGGAGGAGTTTGTGCTCCCATCGCGGCCATAATACGCTCCTCAACTTATCGCTGGAGTCACTATTCGAAGTCCATCTGGACCTGCGTCTGTGCCTCGTGTATCCTCTACAACTCATCCTGACACTGCGCTTGTGCATTGCGCAACCTCTGTAACTCCTCCTAACGCCTGATCTCAGTCTTCTCAAACAGCGTCTGCAGCTACTCCAGACGAGGATCGACCTGCTGGGATGATTTAGCGCTAGAGCGTGTATATAACTCCTTAGAGAGTGATCCCGTCCAAATTCATCGGCCCTTCCTGGGCCTGACAATAGAGAGGTCGACGTCGTTCGGGTCAACAAACGTGCCAGACTCTTGTGATGCAGCACGTCTGCTCTCAAATGTTGTTTGAACCTCCGTCAAATAGATAAAACATAATTGTTAATTATTTTCATGCATAATAATGACAAAAACAAAGTTAATATATAAGTTAATTTAAGTTAAGAAATTATATAAACTTATAACAATCCGCTGATATTTGGGGTCCGTAAACAAGTCGTCGCCTTTCTGATGAAGACTCATTAGAAGCTCGTACGCAGTGGGTTCCCTATCCGTCTTCTCCCGCTGTAACAATTAATTAATTATTTTATCATATATATATTATTTGAATTATAAGTTTGTTAACATAAACACACACACACACGCACACACACACATATATATATATATATATATATATATATATATAACTTACGATGTTGTCTAGTATGGGATTCACCCCTGAGACCTGCCTCTATGCTTAGATATCCCAATACCACGACCCTCTGTCTCGCTCATCCCGTTCCTGCTAGCCCTCCATGATCTCTCAAACTCCTATGTCCTCGCCAATTCCTCTTGCTAAGCCCTCTAGGTCTACTCGCTGACAATAGCTAGTATGACTCCCTTGACATCATACAGTTGTCGCCACTCATTAAGACGGATAGACCAAGCATAAGACATCGACACGTAAAAGGCTTGGTGCATAACATCATTAGAATATCGACTCCGGTCCCAGTAACATAAACTCTAAAATAAACTATATTTAAGACAACATAAAACAATTAATTAGTAACACAAATGTAAACCTATGCAATGCAATAAAATAAGTTTTCATTTAATGTAAATACATGGAACCGAGGCCACCACGTGTCACTATGATACTGAGAAATATGCACATACCTCCATCCATCTATGTGCACATGAGCCTCGTGATCCATCTAAGAATCGTAGTTAAATTTGAAGAGCTACTCCAAACTCTAAGAACATATAAATTAAAATGAACATTTTTTTAAAGGTGCTTACAATTCATAACAATATAATTATTAATAAAAACTATTAAATAATAATATTCACCTTCGACCGACTATATAAACAAGGATGCCTCAGGAAAGTTGATATGACTTATCAGAAATAGGAGGGTTGTCAGGTACACTCTCCGGTCCATCCAGAGTCACGTCGTCCAAATGGTCGATCAAATCATCAGAGGAGGTCGTCACATCTGGCTATGACGACGAGGAGTTGAAAAACCAGATCCTGAATAACCAGCTCTAGCAGTACTCTTCTCCCTCCTTCAAAACATCTAAATGACCTCGAAATTTTTTTTGAAATTAAACTAAAAACAATTAAAATTAAAACATTATATTACTTTTCAAATGTTAATTAATTATGTAACGTTATAACCTTAACTGACACAAATTACAAACTAATCATCGTCGTTTGTCTCTTCTTCTCTTATAAACTCATTTTCGGCATCATTGATTAGAGTAGATTTGTCCTTATTTTTATTAGCTTTTTAGTTCATTTTTATATTTGTTTTTGGTATAAGTTGGATGATTTAAGCATAATTCCGTAATTTTATAATTCCAGCTTATCTTACCGCATTTTGATCTTAATTGATGCAATTAGGTGATGTTTCGTTGTTTTTCACCTTACAGCTAAGTAAACGGAAGAGTTTAGCACGTAAAAGACGAAGTGCGATGTTTGAGAATAGAAGAACAAGCTTTCCGGTGAAACGAGTAGCAAACGATCGAGAAACGGAGACCGACGCTCAGTCGCGTCGACTGACGTGACCGTCGACGCACCATCGACGCGAGCAGTGTCAGCGAGTCATGACCGCATCAGTCGACGCTCAGTCGATGCACTGCCGATGCTACGTTCTGAAGTGTCGATGTCGACGCACCATTGTCGACGTAACGTCGATGCAACTTGCTGAAGCGTCGATGTCGACGCACCCCGTCGACGCACCTGCCCAGCCGACGCGCACACCTGCTGACCAGACCTGCCGAGCACTGCCGACGAAGTCTGCCGAGTCCCATCGAGTGCTAGCACACGTCAGTCGACGCTCCGTCGACGCACCGTCGACGCGACTGCCCAGAATTCGGAAATTAGGGTTTCTTGTGCGGCAAGACTTGTAATATTTATAAAACCCCCTCATTATTTCGGATTTTGAGGAGAACACAGAGGGACACGAAGACACAACACTATCCTAGGGTATTTTAGCATTCAATAACAATAAATCCACGTCTTATAACAAGATTTGGAGACGCGGATCAAGGATCGAAGTTCTACGCGTCCGAAACACCGATTTCGSGCTCGAGAATCCATCTTCRCCCAAGATCAGYGTTCAAACTCCGGAATAGCTGGAGCTTTTCATTKCTTTCCTTAGTTTCAATAAGTTTTCTAAACTCTTAGATAATTTTCTAGTTAATTGTTTAGATAAATTCTTAGTTAATTCTAGTTTTAATTAGTTCAATCATTCTTATGTTTGGATATTGGATATCGGTTAATTTAGTTTACTTATGCGATTTAGTTTATGCTTAGTTAATGGTTCTTGGATTCGTATGATTCAATTGCTTAGCGATAGTTTCTTAAATTCATGCTTTTAGATATTATAATTAGTTCTAAATATTCGTAGCGTTAATTGATAATTTAGTTATTCCACTTAGATGATAAATTAGAATAATTAGTTTAATCAGCTTTAGTTTACTACTTAGTTCGTAATTGATAATCTAGTTTAAAGTAATTAGTTTAATTATTTTTAGTTTAATTATCGTCTTAGTTTATAATGATCGAATTAATCTATTCAAACCCCCAAATGTATATGTATGTTATTCGTAATTGAGAAAAACATTGATAAGACCGAACAGTTGTTTCCTCGAGAGATACGACTCGAGTCAAACTCATCACCCTATAGTTACCTCGTACACTTGCGAGCAAACTGACGTGCTTTTAAATTAATTATTAAAAATGGGGTGAACAAAAGTTTGAGTCAAAAATTTTGGCGCCGTTGCCGGGGAAGCAACGAGTAGGAATTTGAGATGTTTTTCGTTTTATTTTTGATGTTTTATGTTTACTTTTAATTTGCTATATTTTTCTTATTTTTCGCTCTTGGCCTTTGCCATTTGATACGTTGACGTGTTGTTGAGTCGATGCAAGGAAGGCGATCACTTCAACTAGACCTTGTGCCATTCATTGACAACATCCACCGTTCAAATCCACCGAGACCAAGACCCATTTTTATTCCCGAGGACGATTCCTCAACAACAACTGATTTTGCTTGCGATCAAGCTCCCGACATGATGTTAGGGGCACAATCGGTTCGAAACGGCGATTCCCCACCACGAACACCACCCCATCCCAACCGACACGGGTATGGGAGTGAGCCGATCGTTTTGCAAGGACAACCACTACCCCGAGCGTTTTGGGCTAATTATCAGCAGAACGTGGGACAAAACGAAGGAATTAACCGGCAGAACAACGTGATCAATCACCAACCCAACATGGCGAATATGAGACCAAACGAGGAAATGAACCCCAATGCTATTCGCCAACACAACCTCGAGAACGTGGCGATTAGAAATGAAGATTTTATGCAGCACAACGCGTATGCTAACAACCAAAGGCACATGAACGATTGGTTGGAGAGTCAAGATCACGGATACGAGCAAAATAACTTCAGAAGGAGATACGAGCGTGAGCACCAATATGCACACGATAACTACTACGAGAGAGTTAACCAACAAGTTAGAGAACCAAGGGGAGATCGAGCACTTAGACAGCGCGACTTGGCACGTCCAAAAGTTGTACCCTTTAGGTCCGCCATTGTTCTTGGACCTACCGCAAAGGCAGTGGAAATTAAACCGTATAAACTCAACCTACTCCCAACCTTTCATGGGAATGCGCATGAAGACCCCTTGGCATTTTTAAATTATTTCGTTGATGAAGTTGGCCGATTCGTAGTTCATGGCCTTCACCAAGAGGAGGTCCAGATGATTTGTTTCCCGTACAGCTTGAAGGACAACGCGAAGTCATGGCTACTGTCCTTAGAGCCTGGTTCGTTAACCGACTGGGATATGATTAGCGAAAAGTTCCTAAACCAATATTATTCAGCCCAAACAACGGGGCATCTTCGGAGACAAATCGCTACTTTTGAGCAGTTAAAAGGAGAGCTATTTCACGAAACGTGGGAGCGCTACAAGACACTTTTGCAAGCTTGCCCCCACCACAACTATTCTCCGGAGATGACTAACCAGTTCTTTTTCGATGGTTTATTGGACCATGGGAAACGAGAGGTAGAGATTGTAGTGGGAGGAGATTTTGGAGATTTGACAGCACACGAGGCAAGACAGGTGTTGGAGAAGCAAAGCGAAAAGTCTAGACAAACCAATTCTCGGCCTCGTAAGATAAGAGTTAACGAAGTTTCAATCCCCAACCCTGATTTAGATGATGGAAAGTTAGTTAAGGCGAAATGTGCAGAGATTTTCGACGAGAAATTAGCTGCTTGGAAAGCCGAGCGAGCTAGCAAGGCCGCTGCACAGAAAATGGCTGCGAATTGCAACCAGTGTGGATCCCTCCAGCATTTAGCAGACGCATTTCCTAACAATAGTGAGCAGCAAGAGGAGGTTAACGCGATCCAAAGCTATACGAACCAAAAGAAGTACATGCCACAACGTGACAATCCTCTTTTCAAGTGGGGTCCGGGCAATCCAAATCATATGCCACCTGACCCACAATATCCACCACCACAGTATGCTCAAGCACCACCAGTGCCACCACAACAAAATAATTTTCATACGCAAGGGCAGACGTCAAGTACAAGCCAACCGAACGATCAGCTGCTGGTTTGGCATCAAAATCAAGTAGCCTAGACGATCAGTAATAGAGAAGGGCTTACAAAGGTAAACGCGAAGATTGATGAACTCTCGAAGAAGGTGAGCGGAATTGACCATCTTTCCAGTATTGTGCATGATCTAGCTAAAAACATGGATAGAATGGAGAGAACTATGGGACAAATAGAAACTGATATTGCTAGGTCAAATAAGGAGAAAGACAAGCTACCAAGCCAATCGGAGCAAGCATCGGCGGTTCACGTCTTTCGCAGTGGGAAGAAGATAGACAATGGCATAGAGGACCAAGATGAGGAACTTGTTCCTAAACCAGTAGACAAGATACATAAATCCACCAATAGATACGTGCCTGGTTCCATTCAAGGGAAGATTCCGAACAACACCCTTGGCAAAGACGAACCATCACTACCGAAGCAATCGAAGATGCAAATTAAGGATGATGTTCCTTTTCCGAGCCGGTTACGTCCAGCAAGGGAGAACAAGAAGTTTATGGAGTTGTACAATCTCTTGACGAATGTGAATATAAACCTGCACTTTTAGAAGTGATCAAGACGATGCCCGCCTACGTCAAGTTTTTTAAGGAACTTGCCTCGCGAGAGAGACGTTTGGCGACAACTCAATACGTTCCGTTACCGAAGGAAGTTATCGCAATTTTCAAGAAACCATTACCACCTAAGAAACACGATCCTGGCAGTTTTTGCATAACGATTTCACTAGCTAATGGGAAGAAGGCAGTAGGTATGTTGGATCTTGGAGCGGGCGTTAATCTAATGCCTTATTCGCTTTATCAATATTTTGATCTTGGACCCATGAAACCGACAACAATACGCCTACAGTTGGATGATCGCTCAACTCGACGACCATTAGGGATAGTCGAAGAGGTTTTAGTGCAAGTTGGAGAGCTAGTACTTCCAGTAGATTTTGTGGTTATGGACATTGGTGAAGTCCCGACTGAGGACAACGAGCACACCATTTTATTAGGGCGACCATTCATGGAGACTTCCCATACTCTTATTGATGTTCATAAAGGGAGAATGACGATGACCGTTTTGGGCGAAACAGTGACCTTTTCTCTGAAAGATATTAACAACACTCCCTCTCCTATTATGCAAGAGGAAGATTCATTCATTAACCCCATTACATCATGCGTCAACGAATTACGAGAGATCGCAACTTTGAACAAGTTAGGCGACGGAAACGACGTCGGAGTTTCTATCAAGGGAAGGAACAAGCAAGTCAATTCGTGTAAAGATTACGAGTCCTATGAACATATGCATTTAAGTGGAGAAGAATTGATCGAGTTGTTGGGAATTGACATACGCGACATCGTGGCAGARTTTGGAGACAATTTTGATGAGGAGYGTTYGYACRAATTCGAGMAAARGGTGGAGTCGAAACCACCAATAAAKCRYYCAAGGCACGATTTCCTCRACCAYAGCRAAAAWTTCACTTTCAAAAAGAACACGGGCGAGGCGTGTTTAGGCGATTGGGCGAAGGAGATGAAGAAATCAAGAAAGGTTCGCACGAGTGAAGTAAAGAACTTGAAATTTAAGGTTGGAGAATTAGTCTTGTATAATAACGAACGTAAGTATGACCCAGCCGATTTTGGAGCTTCATGGAGTGGACCATTCTCGATTAAAGAATTTGATGAGTACGGCGTAGCCACGTTGTACGATGAGATTGGCAAATCGTCCTTTCAAGCTCACAAGCATAGATTGAAGCCTTATCATGATGGACGAGGTAAAAATAGAAATCGCAAGATGGTGGAGTTTGGAGATCCACCGTACGTTGAAAGATAAACGAGCAAGATAGCGTCGAGCAAGCGACGTTAAAATTTGCGCTTCTCGGGAGGCAACCCGAGCATTTGTATCTTTTTGTACCTTATTTTCATTTTATTTAATTTATTTTTGATTTTTACTTGTTTAAGATCAGATGGAGAACTCGGACAAGGAGAATTGAACGATCGAGCGAAGGAAAAGACGCCCAGGAATCCGCCCGCGTCGACACCGAGTACCTGCTCGCGTCAGTCGACGCGGCGTCGACGCGAAATGCCGAAGAATCGCTTTTTGTCGCATCGACTGACGCGGCGTCGACGCCAGATGCCTGGAAATTTACGTTCTATCGCGGCGTCGACGCAGCGTCGACGCGAATCCAGACCCGGCCCAGAAACGGTTAAATATCGGATTTTTGGCCCACGACCCGACCCGTATGCGTGTGACCCGCGGGATTGACCCAGGAATTGCTTAAAAACAGCTTCTTTTTCCCTTTTTCTCACCTTTCTTCTTTTTCTAACTTCAAATTTTAATTCTCTATCCTTCTTCATATCCTTCTTGTGTGCAATAATTGATTTTTTTTAAGATTTCCAGGAACTCAAGCACTATAACACTCACAAACCCAGAAATTCATTCCAACTTTTTACATGCAAGCCAATTTCTCAAAAAGGGGCTACAAGGGTTGAGGCATATTCGGGCAATTTCAGGCAATTCTAGCATTTTTCTGAAAAATCGACGAGGGGACCACCCGGTTGGAGTTCACGGCTTCGATTTAGCTTCCTTTTGGGGAATGATTACCGGGGGTAACGTTGGCGATTGCAAGCGATTCCCGTGTTCTAAGATTCAAGACGACGCACTCTACGTCGCCTACAAGGTCCTTGGCCACATTATACTTTGCAAAAACGAGGCAACTTACGCGACCAAGGCCGAGCTTTATGTCTTACAATGCCTGGTTGAAGGTCGCCCTGTCCGGTTGTATCCGTTAATTTTACAAGGGTTCTATAACGTCACTAAGGGTAATCTGGGAAGCAAGTCGCCACTTCTCTCATTTGCGCCATACATTACCGGCCTCGCCCATCACTTCGGGTTCGATCCGGCCGCAAACGGACTTAGCCCACTCGGGACCACTTCATTACCTCTTAGGCGTGCACCGGCACCCCGAGTGAGGTCGTCGACTAGAGGAGGATCTTCATCTCGACTACACGATGACGACGATGATGGCGACGAGGATATGGAGCAAGCCCGCCGTTCTACTTCGGGCCCGAGTCCTGATTGGGGGCAATTTTTTGAGGAGAACCGAGCATTTCAATTGAAGATGTTCGATAAGATTCAAATCATCGACGAGAAGATCGACACAAATCACGAGAAGAACCGTCGTAGTTTGAAGAAGATGCGTGCTCGTATCTCGAAGCTCGAGGAGCGTTTCGAGGCGGCTTATCCGACGCCGAGCATGGACGTCGACGAGAACTCCGAGGATGATGAGTCCCGCGAGTTCTAAGTCTTTTATCTTTATTTTCATTTTTATGCTTTCTTTATTTAAAAAAAAATAAAAAATTGGAAAACTTTAAAATTCAAAAAAAATATTGTTATTTTGTTTGCTTTTGTTTGTTTTATTTTTCTTTTAGGACAATCTTATCGTGCATATCGAGAAGTGGCCAATTACACAATTCACGACTAGCGGCTCGACTACTATTATTTCAGGGATAGAAGAACATCCCTGAAAAAGAAAACATCGAACTTCGTCTTTTATCGAGGAGATTGCCCGGATTTTTAGAGAGGGGGGTGGTCGAGTGTGATTTGTATTGATTAATTGTGTAATTTTATTTGATACTTGGCCTGTAATAATTATATGCTTAAACGTGATTAATTGCTATTTCTACGC
>BMAC01000052.1:2548143-2580804 GCA_014905375.1 Phtheirospermum japonicum
TAATTATGTAACGTTATAACCTTAACTGACACAAATTACAAACTAATCATCGTCGTTTGTCTCTTCTTCTCTTATAAACTCATTTTCGGCATCATTGATTAGAGTAGATTTGTCCTTATTTTTATTAGCTTTTTAGTTCATTTTTATATTTGTTTTTGGTATAAGTTGGATGATTTAAGCATAATTCCGTAATTTTATAATTCCAGCTTATCTTACCGCATTTTGATCTTAATTGATGCAATTAGGTGATGTTTCGTTGTTTTTCACCTTACAGCTAAGTAAACGGAAGAGTTTAGCACGTAAAAGACGAAGTGCGATGTTTGAGAATAGAAGAACAAGCTTTCCGGTGAAACGAGTAGCAAACGATCGAGAAACGGAGACCGACGCTCAGTCGCGTCGACTGACGTGACCGTCGACGCACCATCGACGCGAGCAGTGTCAGCGAGTCATGACCGCATCAGTCGACGCTCAGTCGATGCACTGCCGATGCTACGTTCTGAAGTGTCGATGTCGACGCACCATTGTCGACGTAACGTCGATGCAACTTGCTGAAGCGTCGATGTCGACGCACCCCGTCGACGCACCTGCCCAGCCGACGCGCACACCTGCTGACCAGACCTGCCGAGCACTGCCGACGAAGTCTGCCGAGTCCCATCGAGTGCTAGCACACGTCAGTCGACGCTCCGTCGACGCACCGTCGACGCGACTGCCCAGAATTCGGAAATTAGGGTTTCTTGTGCGGCAAGACTTGTAATATTTATAAAACCCCCTCATTATTTCGGATTTTGAGGAGAACACAGAGGGACACGAAGACACAACACTATCCTAGGGTATTTTAGCATTCAATAACAATAAATCCACGTCTTATAACAAGATTTGGAGACGCGGATCAAGGATCGAAGTTCTACGCGTCCGAAACACCGATTTCGSGCTCGAGAATCCATCTTCRCCCAAGATCAGYGTTCAAACTCCGGAATAGCTGGAGCTTTTCATTKCTTTCCTTAGTTTCAATAAGTTTTCTAAACTCTTAGATAATTTTCTAGTTAATTGTTTAGATAAATTCTTAGTTAATTCTAGTTTTAATTAGTTCAATCATTCTTATATTTGGATATTGGATATCAGTTAATTTAGTTTACTTATGCGATTTAGTTTATGCTTAGTTAATGGTTCTTGGATTCGTATGATTGATTTAGTTTATGCTTAGTTAATGGTTCTTGGATTCGTATGATTCAATTGCTTAGCGATAGTTTCTTAAATTCATGCTTTTAGATATTATAATTAGTTCTAAATMTTCGTAGCGTTAATTGATAATTTAGTTATTCCACTTAGWTGATAAATTAGAATAATTAGTTTAATCAGCTTTAGTTTACTACTTAGTTCGTAATTGATAATCTAGTTTAAAGTAATTAGTTTAATTAGTTTTAGTTTAATTATCGTCTTAGTTTATAATGATCGAATTAATCTATTCAAACCCCCAAATGTATATGTATGTTATTCGTAATTGAGAAAAACATTGATAAGACCGAACAGTTGTTTCCTCGAGAGATACGACTCGAATCAAACTCATCACCCTATAGTTACCTCGTAAACTTGCGAGCAAACTGACGTACTTTTAAATTAATTATTAAAAACAGGGTGCACAAAAGTTTGAGTCAAAAATTATTATTACTTTTCAAATGTTAATTAATTATGTAACGTTATAACCTTAACTGACACAAATTACAAACTAATCATCGTCGTTTGTCTCTTCTTCTCTTATAAACTCATTTTCGGCATCATCGATGACAAGTTTGGCATCGGCATCATCGACAAGTTCATCGATGTCATCATTAAGTGGATCATTAAGTTGGAAATCAACATTCTCCAATTGGATTGCACCATGCGTTTCAACAACATCCTCTTCAAATTATTGTTCAGGCGTTCGCTCTTCTATGAAATTTATTGTTGATCTCACCTTAATCTTACAAGTTTCAAACCAGTCGACCATGTCTCATCTTAAACTCGAATATGAGCAATAATAAACTTGAGTAGCTTGGGCCGCAAGTACAAATGGCTCGTAACGATTGAATCTACATTTACGATTAACGTCAACATGTTTATATTGAGAGTGCACTCTCTTTCCTGTTGGAGTCAGATCAAACTACTCGCATTTGAACAAGAGTGTGCTTCCAGACCCTGAATATTCAAGTTTAGCAATCTCTACCAAACGACCGTAATAATCATATTCATCTTCTCCATAAGTTGATCTATTTATACAGACCCCGATGCTCTACGTAGATCGTTCTGATCCGTATGCAATTGTATAAAATTTGTATCCATTTATCTTGAAGCCATTGAATGTAGTCACACAATGCGATGGACCGAACGCTAAACTCTTAATGTAATTATTGGTTACACTATTCAAAGGATCTCAGACCTATAATATATGACATAAAGTTACATTATCCAAATACAAATACGTAATATATGTATATAAATAAACCTCAAAAAATTTGACTCACAAAGTTTTCATTTCTAATTTTCCATTTATTTCTTCATCTGAAATGTTGGGTTATTAGCATTTAATGCCCTCCGTGAAAAGGTTGCATATTTAACGAAGTTATAATCAATTATACCTGCTAAAATCCTCAAGTTCATCACAATTTATTAATACGTATTTTCTCGCAGCATCAAATCCTTGATCTGACAAACATTTATTTCTTGCTACGAATGAGAAAGGTTCACCATAATTTTTGAATACTGATGGAATCTCATCATCGTCGTCTCCATCATTTTGAACATCTTTATTACGCTTCAAGTTTTTCTTCTAGTGGAGACTTGATCTTCAAAGTAGTACAAACTAAAATTTGACGCCTCTTAAATTAGAACAGCATTTGCTATCGAGCCCACAACACTTGTTTTGTTCCTCACACTATTTTTAAGTTTACGAAGATATCTTTCGAAAGGATGCATCCATCTTTATTGCACTGGAACAACAATTCTTGCCTCATACGGTAAGTGGATTGGCAATTGCTCCATTAAGTCAAAAAAACCGATGGAAAGATCTTCTCAAGTTGGCACAAGATTAGAGGAATTATTTTTCCAAACGAGCCATATCACAAGTTTCGATAAATCTTACACTCAGGTCTTTCAAGAACAAACTCAACTCTTTAGAACTTTCCAAACTGGATTGGGGAGTAGTTCTCGGAAAGCAATTGGAATTAGTCATTGCATAAACACATGACAATCATGACTCTTCATCCCATACAATCTCAGTCCTTTCATATCGACGCAGCATCCTAAATTTGAAGCGTACATTTTTGGAAACTCAAGAGTCTTAACCCATTCACACAAAGAAATTTTTGACTTTTAAACGAGTGTGTAAGAATCTTTGGGATACTTTCTCTAGTCATCAGCTTGAAGCAGTGGACGAAAAATAATAGTTGTTCAGCTCATCTCTTGATTTCGACGTATCTTTTGTCTTCCCCTTCACATTCATTACGGTGTTGAACACATTATCAAATACATTCTTATCAATGTGAATAACATCTAAATTATGACGAAAAGATCCCAAAAAATATTTCTTTTCTTTCAACCGCTCGTCTTTGCAATTTGAGCATTAACACGTTCTGCCTCTGGTTCAGTGACCTTCAGAAGCCCAAGTCTATCTATCTCAGCCAATATCTCTACTCATGAACAAATATTTTGCAGGGGAGCATCAACCTTCCTTTTTTTTGAAAGTTTTTTTTTCTTTTCGGAAGTGATGATCTCATTCTAGAAACTTTCGGTGGTTATCAAATCAAGATTTTTTATGCTAAACTTCAGAGTAAATGCATCAAATCGCTCCATACAATATGGATAAGAAAGTAGATCGGCCGTACTCCAACCCGACAACAGGGAGTATGCAGGAAAATCATTAATTGTCCACGTAAGGGATTCTCGCAACTTGAAATTATGATTCTTGGACACATCATATGAGTCAGCACCATCCGTCTACAACTGTTTCAACTCTACAATTAGAGGTTGTAGAAAAACATCCAACTTGTCTTTAGGGTTCTTTTGGGCTTGGAACAAGAACACTTAGAAACATATATTATTCTTTCATACACATCAAGGGTGGCAAGTTATATGTTGTGACTATTACCGGCCATGATGAATATTACGATCTAAAACTACCAAAAGGTTGAAACCCATATGTGCATAAACCTAATCTGACGTTTCAAGATTCGGCGGTGAACTATAGAAGAGTTTTATCAAAATGTTTTGAAGCCTCTGAATTTGATGGGTGACGCATGATACCATCGTCGACTACGTGTTCAGCATGCCACCGCATATCTTTCGATGTAGCTGGAGATGCGTACAATCTTTGCAAATGGGTAGTCAGGGAAGAGTAGTACATCTTCTTGTATGCAATTAATTTGGACTTACGTCATTTTGCGCTTCCCTGCTTCGAGGGTTTGAACCGGGGTTCTTTACAGAACTTGTAACTATCAAGTTTACAGTCATCCGTCCAGTAGATCATACAGTTATTCTTGCAGCAATCTATCTTTTCCACTAAGCCCATACCCTTCAATAGCTTCTTACTTTCGTAGAAATTATCTGCAACTTTATTGTCTTCAGGCACAATCTCTTTAACTATATCGATGAATTGATCATAAAACTTTTGAGAAATGCCATTTTCTGACACTAAATTTATAAGGCGGGCAACAAAAGAGAGTTGGGTGTGTTTCTCGCATCCTGGATACAAAGACTGTTTTGCAGATTCCAACATATTGAAGAACATTTGCGACTCCGGATTAGGCGATTCTTCTGCATCATCATTCATCAAGAAACCAGGTCTAACAACATCTTGCAACATATTTATGTACACATTTAGTGAGTCTTCAGGAATGGCAGAAGATGATCCCCCGACTTCAAAATTAGAACGCGATGACACGAGATCTATTGTTTCACCATGATGATGAGTCGAAATATGATAATAGGGAATGAACCATTTGGCACATAGGTGATATTTGATGTCTTTGATATCCCTGTAACTACGATTCCTATACTTAATTTGTTCGTAAGGACATTTCAACTTAGAACCATCCCTCTCTGTAGAATCATGCATGAGTGCGAATTCGAATAAACTCTCCACCCCTTTCACGAATGTATCCGAAAGAAATCCATCATCCCCCCACCGTTTATACATCCGACTATGATAAGTAATATCCATCCTATAATTTTGGGTGTTAATTATTTGTGATACTAGATAGAATGATCAATCGTTCTAGAGTGAGAGGAAAAGAATGTGGGTGGTGAAACTTCGGAAGCATTACGAGGAAGAAGAGTAATTTGAATTATTGGTAATGCTTCTATACCATTCAAGAATGTTAGTAGTATGTATTATCTTAAAAAATGCATTTTTGTTGGCTTCAAAATTTTGGCAGCATCTCTCCTTAATTTCAAAGTCAACATAACACACACACATAAGATATAACCATACTACAACCACATTCTCAAACTGTCCAAAAATGGGACAATTCAAAATTCAGTATCAAACTCTCTATTTGATACTGAATCTCAAACGGGTCTAAGGTACGTATTCTAAAAGTGAACAATTCAAACTTTAGTATCAAACTCTCTATTTGATACTAAATTAAATTAAACGAGTCGAAAATACATATTATTTTTACTATATTAATCATACAAAATTTAAAAACAACAATATCAACCAAACACAATAATATCCACCAAACGAACCATAATATACATTATACATTTTTTTAAACCCGACCGATCACCACTGCCTTCCCATGCATGTGAAATATATATTTTTTTAAACTTGGCCGATCACCACGGCCTTCCCTATATGTACAATATAAAATAAAATATTCGGCATGCATCACAATAAATATAAATTCGATAATGTAATACGATAACCTAAACTATGCCTAAATTAAATAAAATCAAAACCTACAATTCCAGTTAAATACGATTGTACCCTAATCTGAAATATTAACTAATTTACCCTTAAACTATGACTAAATTCGAAATTAGTCCTTAATTATCCAATTATATACGATCAAATTCTAATTGTTTAAAAAATAATATTAAAAACAGATTTTAAATAAAAAAGATTTTAATATTTAGTTTTTAATTAGTTTTAAATAGGAAATTATTATTTTTTATTTAAGAAAATATATTTTAAAAACTAAAATATAAACATAAAATCAAAATAAAAATTATATTTTTACTTAATTCTTTCTTCTTCCTTTTTTTCGGAAAAAAAGGCGAATCCGAACAGAATCGATGAAATGGAAATTTTTTTTTACACAAATAAAACAAATTTCTAAAACTATATAAATAATAAACTTAAATTTTAAATATAAAATAATAGAGAATTCAAAAAAAGAATTTAACCCTGAATTCAATTAAATCAAACCCTAAACCTAAAATCATTCGCAATTGCATAAATCAAGGCTAAATTTCTAAACTGAACCCCTAATTAAATTTCTCAAAACCTAATTCCTATATTCAAACCCCAAACCCAAGATTAAAGCGTAATTCAACCTCAATCGTAACTTAAAACCATAAATCATAAAGTAAATCAAACCCTAATTACTAAACTCGATTACAAATCAAATTAAATCAAAACAATAAATTAAAAAAAAACATTCAATTTGAATTAAAAGTCTAACATACCTTAATATATGACGGTGGCGGTACTCCGGTGTGTGGCGGTGGCTTCCTTCTCCATTTCCTCTCTCTGGCTCCCTTCTCCCGATTTTTTTTTGGTTGTTGTTTGCGAATGAAAGGAATGCATCGGCTGTTGTTGTTTTATTAAATTTACCAACGGACACGTTTATGTCGGTATATCCACCGGTAGCAAAATATTGAAATTTCCAGCGGAAAGAATTCGTTGATAAATAAAAATCGGCATTACCAACACCGTCGTTTCTGTTGGTAAATAAAATACAATTTATTTTTTATTCTGTAGAAACTTGCCGACGGACATGTTTTGTCGGCATATTGGGCGGGCTTTATTGCCGCCAACTTCCCGAAAACATGGCGGACAATTAGTGCCTTTGGGAAAATCGTCGAGAATGCCGGACTTTTACCGACGGGTAGATGACCGTTTGTAATCTCTGTTGGCTTTTTCGATTTTTTTTGTAGTGTTACCCACCCCATTCAACTTCAGGATCTATTTTAGACTCAAATAATTCAGCATCAGAATTATATATGTCACACTCACTATCAACAAACTCTTTAGAGAATTCAGAATAATACCCTAAGATTGTAAGTCATCACTATATTCAAGTTTAAATTAAAGTTCACTATCACCCACATTTTCATCCTGGTTATCTTATTACCATATGTACTTTGATTATCAACATGCTCACTAACAAAAGACAAAGGTTCATCAATTATTGAAAAGTCTTGTGATTGCCTACTACAATATTCCACATCATCAATCACATTATCATGTTCAAGAAAAACCCCTACTATCCTATTTTCATTAAGGAAATTTTCCATACATTAAACATCTAAACCAGTTTCTAAGATCAAGGTATTAGTACAGTCATTAATTTCCCTTTAGTGTTGTGATAGGTTAAAACTTTATTTGTTCCTTATTCAGTTACCATAAAATTTAAATCAAGAACTGATAGTTCATCCGAACAACAGTAGAATAAATGATCCATCTTACTCTCATGATAGTAGGTTACTCAAAAATCCACAAACAAACCAAAATAATATATTTTTATATATCAGAATAATCACCTATGGGACAACAACAACAACAAAAGAATAAAAAGGACAAACAATCAATTACATCTATTAACAATAAAATAAAACCTAAAAAATTTATAATATCAATGAATTACACAATATTACAAAACTAGAAGAAAAAAAAAAAGAGCACTCAATTTTTCTCCTCCCTCTCACACACACTTACCATTTATAGGCAACCCACATTTTCGGACTTTCATGTGCCTTAGTTCTCGTGTTCACCACATGTTTTTGACTCATAATACATAATTTCACCCCAATCGAAGTCTATATGCTCTTTCAAATCACCGGTAAAAGTTGTTAATAAACACTTTTTTGAACACAATGCCGCCGTCAACTTCAATAGACTTTCTGAACAACTCTGACCTCTTTTGATCTGAAACTCCCAGTTAGCTCCTATTATCATTCCGGATAGAAATGATCTAGCTCCAACCAGCAGCCACCTTTTCCACTGATGGGAAATTCACCCTAGTTTTGTAACCTACCACTTTTTCAGGCTCGTTGTGCCATCACCGGTGACATGGTGGTCACCGGATTACCACCAGAAGACCCACCACCTCTAGGTGTTTTTAACCAGCCACCTCTCCACTCCCTACTGCCTAGAATCTGGAAACATATTCTACTGCACAGAAAGCTCATTCTTATTATACAGCTTCTCACTGTTATTGTGATGAGGCTCAGGTCTTAACTGGACACCGTCCATCACCATCATCATTGACTGGAGACCCCAACTAGCCACCCTTATCGTCTATTCTAGCTACAGCTATGGCAGCAACTGCATAAAATGTTAAACTAAACAAATCCCTAAGCCCAGAAAACCATAATCCGAAAACCCAAATCCACAACCAAAACCTAACTCTAGAACCCAATTTCTACTACTGATACTCATCGGGCAGTGATTAATGCTTCTATTATTAAATGGTCATGGTCAGAGTTTTTGTTATTCAATGAATTTATCATAAAATTTAAATGATAATTTTGATCATGTTATCAGTGGTAATCCTTCTATACGTTGTTTCTGTTGAGTAATTTATTTTTGGCAATAATTTCTATTTTGTTATTTGCCTTTCTTGGGCACAAAATAAGTTAGAGAATTAGATTTAAGACTTTATTTGTTTCCTAGTTGATGTACAAGACTTTATTTAGTTTCCTATATTGTGTTTATGATTTTATTTTTTTTTACTTGTTTACCAAGTTTAGAATTCTAGAATTGTCTATTTAAGACAAGAGAATCCTAAAGCTTGTGATCACTTTTACCGCACGGATTTTTGGAGAACGACGCAACACAAGACGCACAACAAGGAAGAAGAAGTGAAGACTACTTGGAGCCATTGTTCGAGATTAACAAGTTCTTCAAAGTGCGTAACCAACGGAGATGATCTTATCATCACGGTGACAAGTATTTAATATCAAGTTTTTGATATTCTAGTTTTCATATATTACTTAATATTTTTGTATTGATCGAACAAGAAGTAATATAGTTTTCGGGTTTGTACATCCAAGTTCACAAGTAATATTAGTGTTGGCTAACATTGATAAACAACATCACAAACTGAGACTTATTTTTCAAAACCATATAACTTCAAATTTTACTATTAGCATCTAGAGCGGGTTACTTAATCTTTTAAGTACTGATCCTTATTTTTAGGTGCTATGGATGCTCAATGAAACCCAAGGACTCCGATCCTCAATGGGGATAATTATTCTCTTTAGAAACAAAGGATGCGGTGGCACTTAAAGAGCATTGACGAACGTGCATGGAGAACCATTCTAATTGGATGGAAAAATCCACGTGTCACTGACGGTGAGGGTGATACCATCGATAAGAAAGAGGAAGAATGAACTGCTGACGAAATAGCTAATGCAAACTTGAATTCCAAATGCATCAACACCTTGTGTGGATATGTTGATGCAAGTTACTACAGAGTCATCAAGAATTGCAACTCAGCAAAAGATGCATGGGACGCACTTCAAAGGGTGTGTGAAGGGACTCAGAATGTTAAGAGATCAAGGCTCAGAATGCTGATGTCCACTTTCGAGACAATGAGAATGGACGAAAAGGAGTCTATCATGGACTACACCATGAGACTCTCTGATGTTACAAGCGAGTGTAGAGAGCTTGGAGAATCAATAACTAACTCGTGTCTTTTGGGAAAACTACTGAGATCCATCACAAAGAAATATAATATGAAGGTGGTTGTCATAGAAGAATTCAAAGATATTGATGATATAGAGTTCAACACCTTAGTTGGAAACCTCAAGCAATATGAGATGGAACACCTTGGCTCCAACTCAAAAGACAAGAATGTTGCTCTTTCGTCTGATGCTAGTTTTTACAATGATGAAGACGATGAGGAATTCGACATAAATGGAATTTTGAAGAAGATGGAGTCCACTACTCTTGAAGAAGACGAATTGTCCTTCGTGACCAAACGTTTTAATAATTTCCTAAAGAAAAAGAACAGCATGGGAGGATCGAACACAAATACCAAACCACCAGTGTCTGCACCAAAGTTCACTGGACGCGCTCTTCCCAGATCTCAGTCCACGTCATCAATACCTAATGCATCCAACTCCCCGAAACCACTCAATGAGGTACAGTGCCATGAATGTAAGGTCTGGGGGCACTACAATAATGAGTGTACTAACACTCTCAGAAAAAAGAGCATGGTTGCCACGGACTTCACTGAGGATGTCAATGAATCCGACTCACTTGAACCTATTCCATCCCTGTTTACTAATGTTGTGTGGGAAGATGACGTCCATGTTAGTAACCTCGCAACCAACATCGTATGCCTGAATGCAGAGACTGTTAATTATTATGAAGAGTACGAGCAGTTGAGTGTTGAGTATAAGCAACTGTTTGTCAGTTGGGGAAAACAGGTACTTAAGGTCAAGGATCTCATGAAAGAGGTTGAGAAATTAACCAAGGAAAAGAGTGATCAAATTGACATTATTGTCCGATTGGAATCATCACTCACCAAGAAAGATGCTGAGCTAGAAAAGGTAAGAACTGAGCTGAAGAGGGTTCAAGGAACCATCACAAATCTGAACAAGGGGAAGGTAAAGCTCGACAAAATCTTGGAGATGAGATTCCCAGAAACCTCAAAGCATGGAATTGGATATAAACCGAATCAGCCATCACAGTCCTTAAGTCAAGAACAAAAATCGCCCAAACGGGACAAGAAGACGAGGAGACAGTTCGTGTGTCATTATTGTGGCGAGCCAGGTCACATTCAACCATTTTGCTGGAAGATTATTGGCGAAAGAAGACACTTTCAGAGAACAAAGGTGGCAGATAAATCTCATGTTAGTTCCCATGTTACCAACATCAATACCAACACCAGGTTCAAACAAGCGTGAGTCAAGAAAAATAAAATCAAGTGCAATATGATCCATACCTCCCTGAAATCCCACGTCCCTGGAGCCTGGTATTTCGATAGTGGATCCTTCAATCATATGACTAGGTCAGAGGAGCTACTTTCCAACATTGGTAGATTTCGAGGTGGAATGGTAAAGTATGATGGAGGCGCAAATGGCCAAATTATTGGTCAAGGAACTCTCCATGTTCCCGATGTTGTAACCTTGGAAAATGTGTTGCTGGTAGAAGGACTTACTGCAAATTTGATAAGCATAAGTCAACTATGCGAGGGAGGTTTTAGTGTCAAATTCAACCGTGAGAAGTGTGAAGTCTATGAGGAGAATGGACCGTGTATTCTCACTGGTCATAGGACTTCTGATAACTGTTATCAAATCCAAAGTGAGGCCTTTTTCAAATTGTCTCAATTAAGTGATGCTTAGGTATGGCATCAAAATCTTGGTCATGTTAACTACAAGATGATGGACAGGTTGGCCAAAGAAGAAGCTTTGAATGGGCTACCTAAGCTCAACACCAAGATCATTCATGTGTGCGAGGCATGCCAGAAAGGAAAACAGGTCAGGGTGCCACATCCAGTTCAGCAAAGTCTCACTACATCATCTTATTATGAGCTCCTTCATATGGACCTTATGGGACCGCTTGAAGTCGAGAGCCTTGGTGGGAAGAGGTACGTTTTTTTCATTGTAGATGATTTTTCTCGATATACTTGGGTAGAGTTTTTGAAAGAAAGATCTGAAACTTTTGAAGCTTTCAAAAAACTTGCAAAGAGGCTGTGTGTAAGATTTAATGTGAACATTGGTAGGATTAGAACTGATCACGGAAAAGAATTTGAAAATGCATCTTTTTCTAAATACTGCACTTCGAAAGGTATTAGCCAAGAGTTTTCTTCACCTATTACCCCCCAAAAAAATGGCATAGCTGAACGAAAAGATAGATCTCTTGCTGAGATGACTAGAACTATGCTCATATCCAATGGCATTGCAAAAAGATTTTGGGCTGAAACTATGAATACTGCATGTCATATTATAAATAGGGCTTATTTTAGACCAGGGTCATGTGCTACTCCCTACGAGTTGTTGATGGGTAAAAAACCGAACTTGAGCTATTTTCATGTGTTTGGATGTATTTTCTATGTGCTCAACGATAGAAATCATCTAGCTAAACTGGACTCAAAGAGTGACAAGTGCATCTTCATGGATATTCCCAAAATAGTCATGCATATAGGTTGTTTAACCTTAGAACTCGAAGCATGTTTGAGTCTGTTAACGTCAAGTTCGATGATCTCACGAGTGGAGTTAAACCTACCGAGGATAATGATCTGATTTATGATCAAAATCCTCAAGATAATGTCACCATTCCTGTAGATGATAGTGCAGGTACTGAAAACAGAGATGCAGGTCCTGAAACAAGAGAGTTGATTGATGTTGGTACCAATGTTGGTACTGAGAACTCAACATCAGAACCAACATCAGCTCAAGACGGTGCATAATCAGATTCTTAATCAGAAGATGAAGATCCAACTAAACATATTGATCTCCATCAAAGGGACATCACATTCAGAATTCAAAGATACCATCCCGTGGGCCAAATGATCGAAGATTTAGATGAAAGGAGTACAAGAAGGCGACAGATAAATTTCAAGGAAATGGTCAGGTACGTCTGTCTATCTACTAATTGTTCTAAGATTCGTGAATCTTTGTACCTTTCTAAAACAGAGCCCAATCATGTGGAGGATGCACTCAAGGATGAGTTTTGGGTAAAGGCAATGCAAGAAGAGCTGGAACAATTCGCCAAAAATGATGTTTGGGATTTAGTTCCTAGACCAGGAAATTCTCACAGAACAGGAACAAAGTGGATGTTCAAGAATAAGACTGGTGAGGCAGGAAACATTATGAGGAACAAAGCTTCACTGGTTGCACAAGGGTATACACAAATTGAAGGAATCGATTTTGATGAAACATTTGCCCCTGTTGCACGCATTGAGTCGGTAAGACTTTTACTTGATGTTGCTTGTTATATGAAGATATCATTGCATCAAATGGACATTAAGAGTGCATTTTTAAATGGAGTCTTAAGTGAAGAAGTGTATGTGGAGCAACCTAAATTATTTGTAGATCCTCAAAAACCAAATATTATTTTTAAACTGAAAAAGGCGTTGTATGGTTTAAAACAAGCTCCAAGAGCTTGGTATGAAAAGTTAACTCAACATTTGCTTTATATGAACTTTAGACGATGGGAGATTGATAAAACTTTGTTCCTTCTTAAATCCAATAAGCACATCTTAATCGTTCAGATTTATGTAGATGACATTATTTTTTGATCCACTAACGAGCAGATGGTCAAGGAATTTATCACTCGAATGTCCGACACATTTGAGATGAGCATGGAAGGTAGCCTCTCGTACTTTCTCGGTTTACAAATCAAAAAGCTTGATGATGGTATTTTCCTTTGTCAGACTCAATATGCTAATAATTTAGTCAAAATGTTAGGCCTAGAAAGTGAAACTCATAAGAAAACCTCACTGGGCAAAACTGTGAAGTTGTCGAGAGACGATGTTGGTAAGGGTGTTGATAACACCATGTACAGAAGCAAGATAGGGAGTCTGTTGTATTTGACTGCAAGTAGACCTGATATTATGTATAGTGTGTGCTTGTGTGATAGAGATATGTCTAATCCAAAGGAGTCACACCTAAAAGCAGTTAAAAGAATTATTAGGTACATTGTTGGTACAACAGAACTACGTGTGTGGTATAAAAAATATACTGGTACTGAACTTGTAGGGTATACTGATTCGGACTGGGCTGGGAATGTGGTAGATAGAAAGATTACTACAAGGGGCTGTTTTTTCTTGGGTAACAATCTAATCTATTTGTACAGCAAGAAGCAAAACTATATTCCTCTTTCTACACCTGAAGCCGAGTACATTGCACCTGGAAGTGCGTGCACACAATTATTGTGGATGAACCAAATGATAGAAGACTATGGTCTGCACAGTAGTATCTTGACTGTGCTGTGTGATAATTCCAGTGCCATTGACATCTCTAAAATTCCAGTCCAGTAGTCTCGAATCAAACACATTGACATAAGGTACCACTTTATTCGAGACTTAGTTGAGAGGAAGATTGTTAGCCTTGAGCATATTAGAACAGATAATCGGTATGTGATTTCGAGACCTTCTCTCGTTTGAGAAGAGATCTCGGTATGTGCATTGTCTAAACCAATGTTGGTTAGTGATGTTGTGACACCCAATATCAACATCAGTCACAACATCTGTATACTTTTGCATGCATTTTTATCTTTCTTTTCATACATAATCCAAATGCATTGAGTTTGATTGAATGTGCGATAAGGTCCTGTGTTGCAATAAAAGTGATGACAAAAAGGATCAACCTCTTCAATTAGGTGATTGTGGGACTTGCCCGCATAAACTGGTTTTCTCCCAAAAATCAAGAGGTGTTAAACAGTAAGTGCTGAAGATTAAATATTCAATTCCCTAAAAGGATGATGAAAATATGGATACAAATTGATCCAGTCTTTAAATTTCACCTTCTTGAGAGATCTTGACGTAGTCATTAACTTGGGTTAAGGGGTAACTTTCCATTGACTTCGCCTAAGGCAATGTTGGTTTATAATGTTATCAGTAATAAAAAGCAACATTGGATCAAGTCACTGAAATCATAATATGTTTTTGTATATTCTTTTAGGTCATTTTTTTAGGCATCCCGTAGGACATACATACTTTGTGAAGAGATCATCTTGCTGTGCGTACTGTTGCTTGTGCTTTTGTCTACCTTGACTTCTCTTAATTATGTTTTGAATCTAGCTAACTAAGTATTTCAGTGGAGTTATACTCGTACGGCTGGACAGGTAATAACGAGTTTAATTTGGAACGAGAATAATTTATATTGCACAAGATAGATACTACTGAGCTGATGGTTCAATAGTTCTAGCTATCTATTTCGGCCGATTTGGTTTTAAGAGTTGTGCAATTTAATTTTTAAAATAAAGAAGATATAATGGTATAGTTGATGTGATCACGTAGCCTACACTAGGGGGGAGTGGTATTTCTTTTAAAAGAAAATAAAATCGGAATTAGGCTCAAAAATCCAAAGCTAGGTAAAATTAGGGCTTTTTTCTTTTATCTTCCTTTCTTCTCTCTCCTTGGCAACGGTCGTATTTTGAAAAGCATAAATACTGGATGATTTTTTACCATTTTATCACTTCCCAATTACCTTTCTGCGATTAAACTCTCCAGCTCTCTTACCTCTCTCCAATTATCTCGATTTCTTGTTGCTCTTGTGCTTTTGAGAAATTTGCAGGATGACGAACTCGCCCCCGTCTTCATGTGTTCCTGAGTTGCCGGCTGAGTTCCGTCGCTCCGGCTAACAGGTTCCTGCACCCTATCCCAGAGTTGGTGTCCTGGACATACGCGAAGAAATCGGTGGTGGCTCCTCTTCCAACCCACCACCGGTAACAACATCACCACCGCCCTCGCCGTACAAGAATCTCACGACATTATTCCAGCTGCGCCGTAGATTGACGTCGTGCTTGAGGCCTAGGTGTTCCCAGGACAGCCAGGGAACGAGATAGATGATGATAATAATCCCCCGAATTTAGCGTTTGTTGCTGAGACGTTTGGAAGAGTGGGGAACCCTACCTTGAAAAGGTCCCGGCGGTTGCCCAACATACCTCCCGGCATTGTGCCGCTTGCAATAATGAAGAGCCGAGCAGGGCCGCGCCGCAATGTGCCCATTGAGCACATGAACCTTGCGGAGGATGTCACCGTGATGTCTGACCCTGATGATAATGATTATGTTCCTGCAGCTCTGGTTGAGGGGTCCGTGCCGCCGTTTGCTTATGCTCCGAGTTTGACGAAGACGAGGATGCCTCGCCAGAAGCAGACTGTGAGGAAGGGTGCAAAGACATCTACTCCGGTGACCGTCAAAGTTTCTCTTGGTTCTACTGCAATGGAATATTCCTCCCCTCCATATACAATTTTGGATTTTATCACCGGTGAAGTCACCAGCTCATCCAGACCAACTGCGGCTGTTCCTCCTCCGTCTCTAGTTAGTAAAGATCAATCCGAGTTTGATCCTGAGCTTTTTGAGTATTCCCCTGACTCCTCTTTTGATGTGCCTCTTCGTGATATTCTTACTGCCTACAAGAAGGACAAGAAGAAAAAGAAGGTTGCTGAGGAGGACAATGTTGCTCCCCATGTTGGTTCCTCCATACCAACATCACATAATTCACCGTCTGTTTCGTCCTCCAGCACTGCCTCTGTTCCGATTGCTTCTTGTGCTCCCACGCCGACTTCTTCAGACTCCTACAAAACTTGACTGCCTACCTTCAGTATACAGGTATGTATTCCACAGTTTCCACTGCCATGCCATTTGTCCGGGATGTTGTTGTTGAATTTTATGAAAATTTGTTGCCGTCTATTGTTGATTCAAACTCTGTGAACTATGGCAAAGTGTTTGTGCGTGGTAAAGTGATTAGTTTCACCCCTGATTTAATTGATGAATTGCTTGGCACTGAGCCATATCGGGGTGATTCTACTGTGGATGATATGGATGAGGTTATTTCGTTTTTGTCTGGAGGTATTGTACATACATGGTTTGAACAGTTGCCGAGCACTAGGCTGTCTTCTCTCTATTCTATTTTGCACAAGGTGGCCATTTGCAACTGGGTTCCCTCCAAGAATACTACGTGTGTTACGCGACCTCAGGCCCAGTTTTTGTACAGGCTTGGGAGGGGAATCAAGTACAGTTTCGGGCAGCATGTGTTTGATATTGTTATGAAGTTCGCCACCACCAAGTCCGCTGCATTGTTGTGCTTTCCCTATTTGATATTCAGCCTGCTACAGAATCAGGGCTTGGAGCTTCATTCTGATGATATCCTTACTGGGGAGGCTGACTGGTTTTCTTTGAGGGGCCAGCATATTACGGGTGCCAGGTTTATTGATCTCCCTTGGCAGGCACCTTTCCAGGCCAATGTTGCTAGTGGTGTTCGGTCCAGCATTCCCAAAATGGTTTCCATTTGTGCACAGGTTCTTAAGGCGCATGTGGCTTGGATTGATGCGCAAATGGCTCAGCTGAAGGCACTTCATGGTTCGCTTATGGAAGCCCTTTTGCCTTCTGGTCAAAAAGGGGGAGAAAATGTTGGTAATGCAAATGAGGATGATGCTGCTTCTAAGGATGCTGATGCTGATGCAGTTGCTGCCGATGCCTTGGAGAGTCTTGCTCTGGAAAAGCGAAGGAAGAGGATCCACTCTCACAATAAGGCTTTGAAGAAGATGAAGAGAATGCGGGAGAATAAGAAGAGAAAGGATAGGGGTGAAGGAACTTCGATATCCCCTCGTCGTTCGAAGAGGGTTCGAGGTCAATAAGTTCCTTTTACTCTGTTTTGTTTTGATAAGTGGTAAAGTGATCATTGTTTGATCAATGTTGGTTTGTAATATTGGGTTGATGACTTAATAACATTGGGTGTTTTATTTAGGGGGAGTTTACTAACTTAGGGGGAGTTAGTTGTTTTTGTTTGAACTTGTTTTGCGTCTTAATATTTTGTCCAGTAAGGCAAAAGGGGGAGATTGTTGAGGAATTTATTCTTGGCAATAATTCCTATTTTGTTATTTGCCTTTCTTGGGCACAAAATAAGTTAGGGAACTAGATTTAAGACTTTATTTGTTTCCTAGTTGATGTACAAGACTTTATTTAGTTTCCTAGATTGTGTTTAGGATTTGTTTTACTTGTTTAACAAGTTTAGAATTCTAGGATTGTCTATTTAAGACAAGAGAATCCTAAAGCTTGTGATCACTTTTACCGCACGGATTTTTGGAAAACGACGCAACACAAGACGCACAGCAAGGAAGAAGAAGTGAAGACTACTTGGAGCCATTGTTCGAGATTAGCAATTTCTTCAAAGTTGCGTAACCAATGGAGAAGATCTTATCATCACGGAGACAAGTATTTAGTATCAAGTTTTTGATATTTTAGTTTTCATATATTACTTAATATTTTTGTATTGATCGAACAAGAAAGTAATATAGTTTTCGGGTTTGTACACCCAAGTTCACAAGTATTTTACTTGTGAACTGAATTTAATTTGATATATTCTTAATTTAATTTTCGTTGCATAATTTTCGATTAACTTTGGTTTATGTTGTTAACTAGTGTTGGCTAACATTGATAAACAACATCACAAACTGAGACTTATTTTCAAAACCATAGACCTTCAAATTTTACAGTTTCATTTTCCCTGTTGTTGGTAAAAATATTATGGTTTTGATTCAGTTCCGTAATTTAATCTTTCATTTATTTCACCCAGTACCCTTTACTTTGCACTTTGGTCCAGTGGACCCCCAAACTACTTTATAGTCTTAATGTCTATTGTGAGGGTTTATGTTGATTTGGATCAGATGGCTAGTGGGTTCTTGAGTTTGAACTCACTAATTGCAGGTGTGTTTTTATTTAGTGGGTGGTTTATGAGAAGGTAACCCAATAGTGTTATCATTGACTCAATGTGGCGCATGGCATCACAATTTATTACATTGCGGGCAACACCAAATGTCCAACCCCACTGTTGCACCATAAACTACATGTAGCTCCTGAAACATAGTGGGTCTCAATTCTTAAGGCACTAAGGCTCAACATGTCGATTGATCCGATGGCTTCAAAGCTTACGGAGAAGTGTCATGTGGTTAGAAAGAAAGGGTGGAAGGAAACCGACCTCATCCCTAAGAATGGCCTTTTTGTCCATAAAGTAATCACTAATACTTTCATTCTTCCTCTACCCGCTAAGAGGAAGACTTAGCGGAACTCGATGACACTCTAAATATGACCTGTAAAAGTAGTGTGATTGATGTCGATGGTACCATCAATGAGGCAGATTTGGATGTCATAGATTTACTTGTTTATGATGGACATTATTTCATGTGCGATGTCCACTTTCCCCCATACTTCATGTCCCAATGAGGAGTCTAAGTCCTCTAGTTTTTAAATTACATGGTCCTACTCACTTGAGTGGCACCGAATCTCAGCCCTCGAGGATTCCTCATCTACCCTCTTATATTCCTCTCCCCCTCCACCTATTTCAGATCCTATTATTATATGTTTTCTTAATTAAGCACAAACTGATGTTTCAACCTCGACTTTCTCCTTTGGATCTATGATTTCTCTTCTTCAAGGGTAACCAAAGACTCTGAATAAGTGTTTGCATCTGTTACAAATGACAAATAGTGATCACATGACTTTACCTTGTGGCTGCTCTCGGACTAGAGGTTGACTTCCTGGTCCACTTCAACTATCGGCGAAGTCACCTCTTCCTGTTGGAAATGTGTCTCATAGGTAAGGGATGGAAAACCACCTGTAACTGGGCATTCTAGGTCAGAGGGCACTAACATTACTTGTTAGTTATGTAATTACACCATATGACTTGTAATATATTGGGGTTAGGTAATAAAGCCCCCGAACAACTTATTTGTGAGTTCCTCCAAGAACACCACCTTTCGTTCTTTGGAATCATGGAGCCAATGAGTTTTTAAGTTATCCATGACTCATTCACACATCTATTAGCTGATTATTTTGAGTTTTTATAATCGTTCTAACGAGATATATGCCTTTTGTGGTCCTCACTATCAGGTTCAGATCTTGCTAGACGCCGACCAAGTGCTTCATATGGACACACCGTGTGTTTTTCTCCCAAACCCCTCTTTGTTACTTATGTGTATGCAAACTATTACGCTGGGGTCGTTATGCTCTATAAGAACCCTGTGTGATATTGCTTTGGAGATGAAAAGGTTGCTCGGGCTTGTGAGTGAATACTTCAATATCTTCTTGTATAATCATGAATGTGAGGGGAGTAACACTAATCATTCAAATAAGATAGTAGATTTTGTCGTGGCTATTGCCGGTTATGAGTTGATCGATGTTTGCTACGAGGGAACACCTTTTATGTAGTTTTACTTAAGGACCCATGCGAGTTTAGATTATTCCCTCATTAATAAGATGTGTTCTAACGTTTTTACATTTTTTACTATTAAGCACTTACCTCATCACCAGTTTAACCACACTCATATCCTTCTCTAAGGTCGATGTTTCTCTACACCTTACTTGAGGTCATCTTTCTGCTGTTAGAGCATGTCAGACCACAACCACACATTTCTTAACATTGTTCATAGTGTCTGGCTTACTTTGACATGTACAACTAGGATGTGTAACCTTCTAGTTAAACTTTATAGGGTCAGGTTCAAAATAAAATATTAGAATTGGTTCGGAAGCCTCCATCAAAAGTTGTAGGATGTTCAGGCGGTAGTCGTAGATGTGGAATAGGACTACGATTCATTTCCTTTTTCTAAGGAATAGGACCGTGATGCATCACAGTCGTGCTGAGTTCTAGCTTCATTTGTTTATGGGGGAGGGGTTTTGGATACAAAAAGTGGTTATTTGTTGGGTCATTGAGAGCATGCGTAACACTAGTTTCTTTCAAGGTTTTTTTGAAGAAAAAGCATTTTCAGAATATTCATAACATCGAGGATTGTGGGGTCACTTTAACTTGGGATTCTATGAAAGGGTCATTGGAAATGAATTATTTTAGTACTCTAAAGGTGACTTTCTTCATGTACACGATGATGCGTGTTTCCCAACTACCTCCCCACCCCACCCCTCGTTTAACACTAAGAGTTGTTTAATTTGACGAACCCTTAAGAGATTAGAGATGATGTTTTCCGTATTAATACCAACAAAGCCTTCAGACCAGATGAATTTCTATCCTTATTTTTTCATCACTATTGGATATTTCTAGGGGAGATGTGTAGAAGGCCATGTTAGAGTCTTGATTCCTAAAAAACCAAAACCGAGAACTTGGTTAGATATTAGGTCTATCCTCCTGTGCAATGTGACCAATAAGATTGTCTCTAAAATACTCAATACTCGATTAAAATATGTTTTTCAACTTCTAGTTGCTCCAAACAAGGATGGATTAGTCTGAGGCCGGTTGATCACCAATAATATTGTCTTAGCTCAAGAATTGATCCATGATATTCATATTATGGATGACCGAGGGGTCCTGAACCTTTAGCTAATGCTTGATATGGATTAGGCGTATGTTAGGGTTCAGTGGCGCTTTTTACGTGATCATCGTGTTTAGATGATATTATTTACTATATGGGTTGAATTCATAAACCGTTATATTTCCCATTTCTCATTCTCAGTACTTGTTCAGTTTAGCTCAACAAGTTCTTTTACGTCTAGCAGGGGCTTGAGACGGGGTAGCTTCAGGTGGTTCATGAGTGGACTAGTTTTTAGTGAAGTGATCTCCCGATCACCTACCTTGGTGTTCCACTCTACAAGGATCACTTGTAAGGTGAGTACCTTGTCAAGGTGAGACAAAGGATGGTCGATCAGGTCTTTGGTTGGTCACATAGACACCTCTTATTTGGGGGTCATTTGGCATTAATCAGGAGTACCCTTCATATAATTCTTATTCCCACCCTCCAAGTGGTAAATTCCTTAAGTATTTTATTGGTGAATGGGAGCAGGTGATGGCTTGGTACTTTTAGGGGACTGTGGCATAGGAGGTGAGGAGGAACACTAATTGGGTTTGTGGGTGGAGAGTGTGCCAGCCTTACTTAGAGGGGGTTTTAGGTATTCAGTGGTTGTGAGAAGAGAAGTCTTTGTGGGACAAGTTTATGGGCCATAACTATTGTTGGGGTGTTTCAAAAACCCATGCGAGTCATTCAGTTTCATACCTCTAGTAACTCATGGTGGTTCCTGATCCGTTTGGGGCGTATCACGTAGGATCATAATTTTTAAACCATCGTCCGAGGTGATGGAAAGGTTAACTTCTTGGATGATTATTGGGTTGGTGATAGGCCCATTTCTGATTTTCGATCCTCTTGACTATCCCCATTTCTATGTTATGTAGTTGTGGATGGATGGTGATTAGAACATGGGGAAGTTGGAAGAATGGTTATGAATCATCTTAGTTTTAGTTGTGATATAGTGGTTCAGATTGCAGTAGTGCCTATCTCTAAGGTAAATACAGATAACATGCATTGGAAACTTACCTCTACGAGCAAGTTTTCTTAAACTTCGGCTTGGGACTCATTGCAACACTAGTTTAATCTTGTCCTCGGAGCCATGTGGATAATCCTTATCACCTCTATCATATCTATTTTCATTTGGCTTTTACTTTTACACCATTTACAACTTGATTCAATTGTGTAGTGTCAAGGTGTGAATATTTCATATTGATGCTCTTGTTGTGCTTCTGAGTTTGTTCTCACATCGCACACTTTAAGCACGCATCCTTCATTATTTCAATTTTGATCTTTTGGTTAACCAGGATGGAGAGTAATAATGTAAATAATAGAGGAAAAATTATGTCTACTCATGTCATTTTGTAGGTGGAGCTTCATGTCCTAAATCTTGTAGTGGTTGGGTTACTTACTCAAGAGTCCTGGACGGGTTGCATGCCCTAGACCACTTCTTGTGGAAGTTAACCCGTGTCCAGTCACATTTCTCCATTCCAGTGGTTTGTCTTCAACTTGAGTCCCCTTGGGTCAAGATGAACACCGACGGTTCATTTCACAGACACTCAGATTATACACGGCGGACATCTAATTAGGGACCACACTACAAAGTTACATGTAGTTTCCCACGCCTCTCTTTGGTCCAATTCTAGTTTCGATGTGGAGGTCAAGGTTCTCTAGATCGGTCTTCAGATGTCCTCACAAATTTTTACACACATTTTGGTTGAGTTAAATGCCTCAATTGTTGTTACATTGCTTGCATCGGGCTACTAGAGTTAATTGCACATCTAGTATCCCCTCATCTTTATTTGTTTGATTCTTCAGGGCATCAACTATAGAGTAATGCACATATTCTGACAGTTGACTAAGCTGGCTGATTATTTAGCTAAGCTTTATTCGTCCGCTCAGGGTCTTCAAATTTTTTAAACTGTCGGTTCTCCGCTGTTCTTACTTTCATTGGTTCGGGTAGATCAATTAGGGTACTCATCATTCAATGTTTAGTAGATGTTGTTTTGAGATGTCTCATGGTGTGAGGTCTTCTAATCGGGCAGGGTTCAGAATGCTCGCAGTTACTTTTCTCACTCAGTCGACACATTTGGACTTCACTTGTGTTGCCTGCTTATGGTTTTACCTTTTCGCTACATTTGGTTGGCTCTAAAGTGGTCGGTTTGTCACTCTAGCTTGGCGAGTATGGGCTCCACTCTATGAGCTACATTCGCTCTTGGTATGGGGTTCACTCACTGGTTTTGTTGTTAGACTTTTTTCTCATTTTCTCCCTTTGTCCATTGGTTACTTGATCATCCCACTTTGTGGTGACCTTTTATTTTATTTTATTTATTTTGTTGACCCATTTTTTAATCAAACTTGTTAGTGGTGCAAGTTGTTATTAGGCCTTTTTTTTTAGTACTACGTAGGTTAAAGATTTTGGCCCATTTTTTATCTGCCTTGGGCTAAGATATTATTTTTATTTTGGGATCATTTTGGGCTTGGTAATATGATAGGTTGGTGGGTCCCATTTTAAACCATGTCCATCCCGAATGATGTTAAAGTAGTACAATAAATTTTGGGGGACCATTTTCAGTATCAAATGAAAGAAATAAATACTCTGGTGGGATCATTTTTACTACTCCCTCCATCCCACAAAAATAGTTCACTATTCTATTTTTGTCCGTCCCACAAAAATAATTCAGTTACTATATTTAACATATCATTTAATTCTTATTTCCACACGTACAGTTAATTAATATTCTTAAAATACTAGTTTCATACATGAGAAATTGAAAATTGATGACTACAATTTAAAATCTTACCATTCCAATAACAAATATACTAATTCCAACAGTGATTTCTATAAGCATTAATTGACATTAATAAATTCAATAAGCGTATAATTGGAAAACACTAACTAAATTAATAACTTAACTATATAAACTACTCATTTCTTAATTTATGTGAAATCAACTGAAGGACTATCATTTTAGGATGGAGGAAGTATCGACTTCTCACACAAACAAATACAATAGATTCGTACAATGTATAAACAATGAAACAAGTGGTGTAGTGGCAATTAAAATACCCACAATAATTAAACAAATAATACAATTAATTTTTTAAATAAGAGATTACCATAATTAGGACACACTCTTCCTGGCAGGACATCTGAGTTACTAACATATCGAAGCTTGAAGCCCATTCCCGTAGAATAAAGCTTCCAAATTAAGGGAATCTTGTTTTATGAGATTCTTAAAAGAGTGGGATTTTTTTGTAAGACTAGACGTAAATTGTAGATTTTTTTTGAGAGGATTTTATTGGGTATAATTAAATAAATGATATAAATTTAAATAAGAATTAAAAAAATGTGGTAGTTTCAATTAAACTCACAAAAATGTGGCGGGACGCTATTCCCAGGAGCGTACTGGAATTCCCAAAAGCGTCCCGCACCAAAATTTATGGTCCCAAAGTTTTTGGGGCCGAATTGGAAAAAAAAAAGCGGGGGTCGGGACGCCTTTGGGAATGGCGTCCCGGGGCATTTTTGAAAAAATAAAAAATAAAAAAAATCGGCCCTTAAAACCCTAACCTACGCTTACTCCCCTCCCACAAACAGCAGCAAGGCAGGCGGGCATTTTGGCGAGACGCAGCAGCAACGTAGGCGGGCAGCGGCACCAGCCCATTTTTCAGGTAAGTTTAATTTGTTTAATTTTCTTTAATGAATTATTATTAGTTGTTAGGTGAATTAATAATCATTTGTTATAAGTTGTTATTTTTTTTTAATTGAGTTTATATATTTGTAAATTAATATGTCAATATTTTTAGAATATGTTTGGAAATTTTTTTTTTAGTCAATTTAAATTTGAATTCATATTTTTCTGAATTTATATGTTTTTGTTAATTGTAATTGTTAATTTGCTTGTGAAATTTAAATTTATTGATTAGTGATAAAATTATTGAGTTTATATATTTGTGAATATAAATGTCAATACTTTTAGAATATGTTTGAGAATTTTTTTTTGTCAATTTAAATGTGAATTTATATGTTTGTGAATTTATATGTCTTTGTTAATTTATATGTTTTTGGTAATAGTAATTGTTAATTGCTTGTGAAATTTAAATTTATTGATTAGTGATAAAATTATTGAGTTTATATATTTGTGAATATAAATATCAATATTTTTAGAATATGTTTGGGAATTTTTTTTAGTCAATTTAAATGTGAATTTATATGTTTTTGTTAATTGTAGTTGTTAATTGCTTGTGAAATTCAAATTCATTGATTAGTGATAAAATTTTGTAGAATATGTTTGGGAATCTTTTTTAGTCAGTTTAAATGTGCGCCTTACATGTTTGTGAATTTATATGTTTTTGTTAATTGTAGTTGTTAATTTCTTGTGAAATTTAAATTTATTGATTAGTGATAAAATTATGTGAATAATTAAATTTGTTAAGCGCACATATGGCGAATATGTCTTCTAGCAATGCATATGACATGTATGCATCAATTCTACAAGACGAGAGTGGATAAGCAAATGTAGATTCCACCGAGCATCATCCCCCACCGTCGATCCCGGACTACCCCGCCGATTGCTTCGGACCAGATGAAGGAAGCGATTCTAAAAATGATTTAGATGAACTAGACGATGATGGTCATGAAACTGACGAGGAATTATTTCAGTTGGGGGGTAGCGTACAAGATGAAGATCCTTTTGAACCTACCCTGAATGAACTTGCCCCTACAACCCATAAACGAGCGGATAGAGGCTCGACACTGTACAAGAACATACAATTTTTTGATGGTATATACGAAAACGTTCCTATTGATTCTATTGGTGTCCCTCAACCGGAATTGTACTACAATAAAGATGAAGGAGTGTTGAGAATAGGTATGATATTTAGAGATAAAAGACATTTGATGTGGGTTGTCAAAGATTACTCCGTGCGCGTCGCCAAGTGTTTGTATAGAGTTGTAGAAAGCAATCATGTGATGTGGAAAGTTGTTTGGATGTCGAGTTCACTTGGTGAGAATCATGTAGATATGAACGAATCATCCGAATGCGGATGGTGGCTCCGCGCTAGTTTTCGGAAACGGAAGGGTGCTTGGGTAATCACAAGATTGGATTCTGAGCACAGATTTCTCGCATCGTTTACACGTAAATATCAACCCAATTTGTGTGAAAATATGATTGATATGCTCATTACCAATCGAGCAGGATCTATTATATAGCTCCTTACATGTCCAACAGGCTGTCGAACAAGAATATGATTACCTTGTGCCGTATCACAAGGTGTGGCAAGGTTTGCAGAGGACTCGTGAAAATGTGTACGGGACGTGGGAGCAGTCGGTCTAATATTTACCAAAATATATGGAGGCCTTGCAGATGTACAAACCGGGGACCGTGGTCGAGTGGCTACATAAATCATTTGGAATACCCAATGTGCACAGGTTAAGATTTGTATTTTGGGCATTTCGACCATGTATCGAGACTTTTATACATTGTCGCAAGGTGATTAGTGTTGATGGAACCTTTTTGGTTGGAATGTATAAGCACACGTTGCTGATGGCATTACAGTTGACTCCAACCAACAAGTCATGTCACTAGCTTATGCAGTTGTTGATTCAGAGAGCAGTCGTGCCCAAGTAAGTGCAAGACAACGATACCGTGCACAAGATGTGGCTAGTTCCTCACAAGGCGGTGGACATTCTGGTTCCAGGTATTGATGTTAGATATGGCGATGATCTTTCCACTAGTCTGTTGTTGTAATTCGCTAGCACTTTTACAAGTTGTAATTCACATTGCTTTGAACATTTATAATTGTTGGTGTATGAATTCCCTAACTAATATTCGGGTTTCTTGTTGTATTTCTTTTATAATTTATGCACTTGCCTTTTTGAAAAATATATATTTATCTCATTTATATGGAACAACAACAACAACAAGAAGAATAATAATAATAATGACAATAAGAATAATAAAAATAATAACAACAACAATAATATTCGTTTAATATTTCATCCTTGTTTCTATGTAACTATCTTGCATATGGCATCATCGCTCTTGAGCCGACAGAGTTTACATAGATCGAGTAGCCCTGTAGGTGGTCGTTGTTAGGATTAGAAGTAATATGATGAAAAAGAGAAGCAATAAAACGACACAAGAAATTATTTACCCAGTTCGTCAGAGAGAGATTCTGACTACGTCTGGGGGCGCTGCCAAGCCAGGAGTTTGTACTATAATAATTTTGAGATAGGTTTACAATTACACAGCCAGGCTATTTATAACAAGAAAACCCTAGTTATAATCATGAACTCCCTAAAATACCCCCAAAACCCTAGTTGATGTACAGTACTTCAGGCTCCATAACCCAATAGTCGTATAGATGGGGTTCTGACGGTGAAGCGGGCAGCTGGTCATATTTTTTGGGACGAGCATAATGGTTTTCTTCCTCGAGTTATGTCTGTGCTACATCGATGGGGATTTTACGGGGTCGCATGTTGCGGGGCGATTACGAAGCTGGATGGCCATCTGATCACAACACTAGTTGAGAGATGGCACCGCGAGATGCATACGTTTCATCTTCCCATGGGAGAGGCGACGATCTCTCTCCAGGATGTGGCTATTATTTGGGGTCTTCCGATTGAAGGTGCCCCGATGATCGACGATGACGAGGAGTAGAGCAGGGAGGAATGGGCGGAGTACGTCAGGTATTACGTAGGGTATCAGGTGGATTACAAGGTGGATATGAAAGGTGAGAGTCGTTTGAAACTGAAGACGTTGAGTGAGCACCTCAGTAGACGACTGCCAGACGATGACATGCCGCAGGACGAGGTCGTGCAGTACGCACGTGGGATTGAACTTTTATTGTTAGGTTCGTTGTTGTTGCCAAGAACAACGAACAATTATGTTTCCATAACCTACCTACGTCATTTTGAGGATGATGACACGACATCGGGTATTAGCTGGGGTAGTGTTGTGCTTTCACATTTATATCATGAGATGTGTAATGCGGTGGAAGATGACAAGAAGATGATCAGCGGTCCGCTGGATTTATTGAAGATTTGGGCTTGGTCATGAATTTCATCTGTCAGACCACATATCACGGGCAGTTCTCTCAATCTTCCTTAGACCATTTACGATGCAGTCGAAGACGTCACGTTGCCCGTACCACCGTATGGTGCTAGGTATAATTTTTAATGGCAATACTAGTTATACAACTATTAGTAATCATATTTGTTTCAATAACCTTCCATGAATGTTATCGCAGGTGGATTGCGGAGTATAGTTATACTCGGAGCTCTAGACATATGCTACGAATATTTCGGGAGTCACTTGGTCGGGTTAACGAGGCAGAGGTAGAATAGTGAACAAATATTGCTTATATTGATAATATGGTGCAAACTGATGAAAACAGGCTAAGCCAGTGCCCACTAATCTGCTGGTCGATTGTCGAGTACCATTTTCCAAATCGGGTGACCCGGCAATTTGGCATACGTCAGAGTACACCACCGAGTATAGATATTGACGTCGAGGCATTGCACAATGTCTCTGGGGCACAGGAGCATCATTTCACGTGGACTGTGCGTCATCATGCCTAGATCCAGGAATGGGAGGTACGATGGTCCACGGGGATAGAAGGCCCTCTATTTAAGAGAGATACGGATGCGGCGAGCAAATATCGGAGTTGATATTAACAGAATACGCAACGTTTCATCACTCCTCTGGAGAGACATGCAGATGGAGGATACCAGCCTTCGCACGTCGGCGTTTATGAGGCCGTTGTAACAAGTCTTATTCACTCTTTTCCGACACAATGAATTTAATTATTTCTTAGTTTTGATGTTCAACCGTCTATATGTTGTAGGGTACTTGGAGTCAGCGACTCCGCCATGTATCTTCACATGCTAGAGATGATAATTTTGACTCTTATCGTTGTATGCACGTTGTAGTTGATGAGGTCGCTGATGAGATGACGCAACGACTTTGTATTCATGAGGAGTTACATGAGGATATGTCATACGGTAGCAGAAGACGTAGCATATCTGGGCCATCCAAGAGGAGTGTATCTCGTCCTGCTCCAGATGAGCACAGGGCATCCCTAGTTGCACCCGGGCCATCGCCAGTCATCCATCATGGTAATTGTGTGATTCGTTAATAACTATTTTATTTGTCACTTTCTTAAGATTAATATTAAAACGATTATTTTTTTCTTTGTTGAATGTAGATCCCGTTGGTACAACAACATAAAAATATTACACAATGAAAACACAAACGCAAGACACACAGATAGAGCAGTGTCGGAAAACCAATGTGCAATGGTCAATGGTACTTCCACTCGTAGAGCTTCCACGGTGGTCAGTTGGAAATACATCTCCAAATAGTACTTCTATTTTTGTGGGCAAGGGTTCCTCATCAAAAGCGTTGCAATAGCTTTTGATTGGACAATCCTGCATTCATTACAACTAGTGAGAATAATAATGAAAGATTGAAATTACTTGTAATAATTTAAAAGGAAGTGTAGAACTTACAGGCATAAGTTTCTTTCGTACATTATGATCACCTAAGACCATTTTCAGATTCCCATTCCAAACAGTACCAGGGGTCCGAACCAGTTCTTTGAAGAATCTGAATCGTCTCCGAAGTTGGAGAATTCTGGCTATGACGTCATCTTCAAAAACAGCATGGTGATTTTTGAAGAAGAAGTTAAGTAAACACTTGGCTTCTTTCACTCGGTTGTCTGGTAACAGTCTGTCATTTGGATTCCATTCTCGAATATCTTTTTCGAGGATTAAGAATTCAAGTAAATATTCGCCTCTGGAAAATGTCCACTTAGTGTTAAATTCACACCCGTAATCTAGTGTTTTCACCCGAAGTGTAGGAATACCATCTGTGTCGTTGAAGTGATCTGTCATTAGTTTTATTTCAAATAAGATATGAAGTAATTGATATGTATTTGCTGATGAATCATCAAATTATTTGTTCCCTAACAGATTTATAGCAAGTAGAGCAATTATTCAAGTTTTTTTGAGATTGTTTTGTTGCATAATTGATGATAAGACTACACAATGGCACAGCAATTATAGCTGACAAAGCTTCATCTCATTGATGTGGGTGTGGGGATCCATTTACTTGTGTTCTGTGACACAATGTACCAGATGACACGACTACACAATGGCACAGCAATTATAGTTAGCAAAGTTGCATCTCATTGATGTGGGTGTGGGGAGCCATTTATTTGTGTTATGTGACACAATGTACCGGATGACAAGACTACACGATGGCACAACAATTATAGCTGACAAAGCTGCATCTCATTGATGTGGATGTGGGGAGCCATTTATTTGTGTTCTATGACACAGTGTACCGGGTGACAAGATTACACAATGGCACGGCAATTATAGCTGGCAAAGCTGCATCTCATTGATGTGGGTGTGGGGAGCCATTTATTTGTGTTCTGTTACACAATGTACCGGATAACAAGACTACAAAATGGCACAGTAATTATAGCTAGCAAAGCTGCATCTCATTTATGTGGGTGTGGGGAGCCATTTATTTGTGTTCTGTGACACAATGTACCGGATGACAAGACTACACTATGGCACAACAATTATAGCTGGCAAAGCTGCATCTATATATATGTACACACAGACAAACTTACCAAGAAATATAAATTATACTAGCTAATAATGGCTAATTTTGACGAAAACCATCAAAATGTTCTATAAATAAACAATGATTACTACAATCCTGCACTCACCCCATGGACCATGGAGATGGAACAAGTCATTTTGGAATTTTTCAGCGCTCAGAATGAAAGTATTCAAAGAGGTTCAAAAAAAGCATATGTTATCTTGATCGTCCCGCAGGTAAAAAGTCTACTCCAGAGTCGTTTCATGTTTTTACCTACTATTCCAGAAATTTACGACAGGATCGAAGAAATGGAGGTGAGGTACAGTTGGTGGAAGGCAAAACTTTCTGAGGATGGTGTTTTTCTGGATGAAGAATGTGGATTGATTTGTATTGATACCACAATCAATAATAATGTCTCTCCAGCCTATGTAAAGTCCACACATCTGTCTACAACTAATTATGTGGTTTGTGTTGGTTTCATTTCAATTACTAACTTTTTTTTAATAAAGGAATACGGTGATGATGCATCACGGAGATATTATTTGTATGATGTTCCACCATTATGGAAGAAGATAGAGGCATCTTTCAATTGATGCGTTCTCAATGTATTAGGACTCAAATGTGTAATAAAATAGGATCGGAAATGACCTTAGTTTGAGTGTGCAACTATGTATTATGTTTAATTTGTAATGTTTGAACTTGTCAAGTCCTCTAGTTTCTTATTTAACCAAATGTGTAATCTTTTGTTTTTTTTTTTTATTCAATAAAATTATTTCTTTAATGTTTATCAAAAATTGCTGATGACAATACTACACATGTATTAATAGGTTTTTCAACTTTTCATGTGACAAGACCTGACATTATTCCACACATTTTTCAACTTTCTTTGTGACAAGACTACACCATAAGAATTATGTTTTCATATTTAGCTATGACAATGACAACACATTCAATACAACTGTCTTGTAAGATGTAACTCATCTGTAAATTTGGAATATTGGACTAAATTCTTTACAACCAACTCACTCCCTCACACCTTTCGTTTTCTCCATCATCTAAGTATTCTCATAACAAAAAGAAAAAATAAGTTCAAATCAGCCTAACAATGTACCATATTTTGAATCCGAAGAAGATTTCTTTTTCTACGATAGGAATTCAACCGAATGGGGAATCCATATGGATACTAAGATTGTTGATGACCTCCGTGAGATTAAGCTCAATTGTGTCTAAGATCCCATAAGAGGATTACGCAACAATATCACGTGGATCTTGTTGGACAAAATTAATGGTGCATTCGGGAAAGACTTCACAATGGACGACATAACTGCTCGAGCTCAACTTCTGGAAAAACGATACAGGTATTTTCATATGATGTTGGGAAACGAAAATTTCACTTGGGATCATGAGACCAACAAAGTGCAAGCACCAGATTGGCTAGTACGATTTTGGAATGACGTCGTAGGCGATGTTGAGTTTACTGCTGCATATCTAAAGCATGGAGAACCTTTATTCGGTTTGATGGATTTGGTATTCAATAAAAACTATCTAAATTAGATTTGTCAATACCACAATCTCATTGGAAATCCTCCATTACGAATGTGATCGCATCCGTGTAATATCAAATTACTATGATTGTTATTTTAATCTTCGTTGTTGTTGTATCTTAATTTTATTGTATTTTTAATTTGGAATTAAAATTTCTTGTCATTTATTTATTTATATTATTTTATTGTATTTTTTATTTTCAAATAAACTTCTTGTAATTTTAAGACATTATTATGATATGTTTATTTATTTTAATTAATAGAATTTTTAAATAAATTATAAATATAAAAAACTTAAAAACTAGATAATATAAATAAATAATATGTGTGTTAGGGTTAGGG
>BMAC01000052.1:2580829-2630409 GCA_014905375.1 Phtheirospermum japonicum
TTTGTTAATTACTTGTGAAATTTAAATTTATTGATTAAAATTATTGAGTTTATATTTTTGTGAATTTAAATGTCAATATTTATAGAATATGTTTGAGAATTTTTTTTAGTCAATTTAAATGTGAATTTATATGTTTGTTAATTTATATGTTTTTGTTAATTTATATGTTTTTGTTAATTGTAGTTGTTAATTGCTTGTGAAATTTAAATTTATTGATTAGCGAAAAAATTATTGAGTTTATATATTTGTTAATTTAAATGGTAATATTTGTAGAATATGTTTGGGGTTTTTTTTAGTCAATTTAAATGTGAATTTATATGTTTTTGTTAACTTTAGTTGTTAATTGCTTGTGTAATTTAAATTTATTGATTAGTGATAAAATTATGTGAATAATTAAATTTGTTAAGCGCACATATGGCGAATATGTCTTCTGGCAATTAATATGACATGTATGCATCAATTCTACTAGACGAGAGTGGACATGCAAATGTAGATTCCACCGAGCATCATCCCCCACCGTCGATCCCGGACTACCCTGTCGATTGCTTCGGATCAGATGAAAGAAGCGATTCTGAAAATGGTTTAGATAACTAGATGATGATGGTCATGAAACTGACGAGGAATTCTTTCAGTTGGGGGGTAGCGTACCAGATGAAGATCTTTCAGTCGGTCCAGTATTTACCAAAATATATGGAGGCCTTGCAGATGTACAACCCGGGGACCGTGGTAGAGTGGCGACACAAATCTTCTGGCATACCCGATGCGCACATGTTAAGATTTGTATTTTGGGCATTTCGACCATGTATCGAGATTTTTAGACATTGTCGCAAGGTGATCAGTGTTGATGGAACCTTTTTGGTTGGAAAGTACAAGCACATACTGTTGATGGCAGTTTCAGTTGACGCCAACCAACAAGTCGTGCCACTAGCTTACGCAGTTGTTGATTCAGAGAGTTACAGCTCGTGGCATTGGTTCCTTCACATGATTGCAAAATATATTGTTCGCTACATAGAAGGGGTTTGCCTTATATCTGACCGGAATGTCGGACTACTCAGTGCACTAGAACAAGTTCTGACATTCTATTCTAACGTTTTTTGTTTGCGACATGTCTCTTCTAACTTCAATACGCATGCCAAATCTGTAAAATTGAAGGATATGTGTTTCAAAGTTGGAGCAGAACCCATGGTTGCAGTCTTTCACAAAATAATGGAGCAGATTAAGGCGCTTGATCCGAATGCATTTGCGTACTTGGATGGCATTGATAAGTGCAAGTGGACACTGTCCCACAACGGCTGCAGACGGTGTGGCATCCTCACAACCAACATGTACGAGTGCATCAATGGAGTGATGAAGCGTGCTAGACGGCTCTCAATAACTACCATCGTCCGAATAACATTTCTTCGAAGTGTTCAAGATTTTTATGATCGTTTGAAAGATGCGACAAGAGTCGATAACATGTAACAATTTTGGCCTGATAAAATATATAACCTATTCAGAGAAAGACAGCAATTAGGGTCATCTTAACATGTTACAAGCTTTAACTGGGCGGCACAAACTGCCGAAGTCTCTGTGAAGGTCAGCGGAGGAGCTCGTAGTCGAGTCTTTTGAGTTTCCTTGTCGAGAGCAGAATGCTCATGTGGTAGATGGGTGAGCAGCGGTATTCCGTGCTCTCATGCAATAAAGGTGTGTATCGAATTTAGAGCGGATTCTCGTGTTTACATCCTAGATTACTACAGCACTGTTGCGTACCTACGCACATACTCTGGTGGGGCATTTGAACCGTTGCCCGATGCGAAGGACTGGAATGAGGCAAGTTTTAAATTGGTTCATGATCCACTCACGAGAAGGCAACAAACTGTTGGACGATTCAGGGGTAGTAGAATCCCCAACCAAATGGACCAAATAAACTTCTTATAATTTTAAAACATTATTATGATATGTTTATTTATTTTTCTTAATAAAATTTTTAAATAAATTAAAAAAATAAAAAACTTAAAAACTAAATAATATAAATAAATAAAGAGTATGTGTGTTAGGTTTAGGGTTAGGGTTTTAAGGGTCGAATTTTTTTTTAGCAAAAATACCCTGGGATGCCTTCTTAAGTGGCGTCCCGACCCCACGTTTTTTTTTATTCGGCCCCAAAAAACTTTAGGGCGTAAGTTGAGGTCCGGGACGCTTTTGGGAATAGCGTCCCGTCATATTTTTGTAATTTTTTTTGAAACTAACATATTTTTTTAATTCTTATTTAAACTTATATTATTTATTTAATTATACGAATTTTATTGGTTGTGATTTTTGGCTTATTTGATTAGTTAAAATGAAATCCAAGAGATAAATAAATTAATAAGTGTTTATAAACCGAGGAGAGACAGCGGGAGGAGCAGTGCACGTGCTTTCATTATTTGGAGGAAAATCAGAAGTCAACATAACAAAACACATATACCTTCCCCGACAAAATGTGATTGACAAATGGCCAGTCTACGAGAGCTTTTTTAGCCGAAAATTCATAATAGTAGGCATAATGCAAACTTCTTTGTAAAAAATAAATTAGAGAGTTTAGACAAAATATGAATTGTTAAGAAAGTAACTCTTCCAAATAAAATAACTCTTTCTTAACAAAACAAGTTATCTAAAAATATTTTGGTTAAATTATAAATTAATTGTAAATATAGATAATACTATGATAGGTAAATAGTCATGTGTGTGTATATATATAGGGGTAAGTTCCAATGAGAGCCCTCCTTTATTTGCGAACTATTGCTTTTATTATAAACCAGCAGTATTTTTATTATATACCAGGAGTGTTTTTATTGTACAGTCACAGTGTTTTATTAATATTGTTATATACACCAGAAGTGCTTTTATTATATAATCCTAATACTTTTAATCAAATAATAAAATATAAAAAAAATATGATCCTTCCATTTAATTAGATCTAGGGCTCATAATTGACCTTAGGTTCACAAATAAAGACATGGTTCTCATTTGAACCTAATCCTATATATATAGGAATTTGATCCAATAGGTCTAATTATTAAAATGAGTCTGTAGGGCCAAATCCCAGCCACTCAAAAGGTTTAGATCTGATAGATGTAAATTGGATGGAGTATTGGAGGATGGTTGACTAATAAATATATATCATGTATTATTGAATAATTGTACTACTAATTGTTCATCATCGGACATGTAAATGGGCATTAACAAACTATTAAATGTGCAGTAAAACTATTGAAAGTTGGCTCGGAGAAACATGACTTATAATGCAAACATCTTTGTCATTCTAATAATGCATCAATATATTTCTAAATGTGCAATACCATGTGTCTAAATATGCATTGAATTTCTATTTTTTATTATTTGGTTTTTCGCATTTATTTTAATTAAGATTCTTAAATGTACAATTTGTTGGGGAAAATAGTATAGTTATTATTCATTAGGTCGTAAGGAATAATATGGTGTAATTTATTTTGGCAATATTTATATTTTTTGAGATTTATACAGATATTTCAATATAAGAGAATTATTAATTGAGGAGAGAGAAAAATATAAATGATGTCTGATATTAGTTAATAACATTAATGTTCATTTAAATATTAATTGATGCATATTGAAAAATCTATTTATGCACATTTAGAAAGACAGAGATGTATAATTTATATCCATTTAATCTAATGTATTGGATGGTTTTGATTTGGTACAAACTTATTATAAGAAGTGGACCCATTAGATCCACTCCCTACACACACACACACACACACACACAAATACACACACACTATTTGTGTGTGTGTATGTCAATAATGTCTAAAATTGATGGTAAACAACTGAGGCTGCACTTGGAAACCAAATTTTGGTTTCCCTCAACTAGCAAAAAAAAAACGATAAACAAATAATTATTTATAACTCAAAAAATATAATTCACTTTTTTCCTCGAAAAAGTTTTTCCTGCTGAAGGAAAAATACAATTAGTGTGACTTCGTCAATAAGTAACTGGTGAAAGATAATTTAGGTATTTGTTATCTTTATGTATTATGGAAACATGTATTTGATACCCTATAACCATAATTTTTTTTGTCTCTTTGGTCTCTCTTTTATATCTTCTCCTTATGTTTTTCCTTTTACACGTTATAAGCACGAAACTCTACCCTATGAGAGTGATCGACAAATAAGCCTCCATACCCTATACACAATTTTCGTAGGTTAAGATTCTAACAGCGTTGTAAGTTTGAAAAATACTTTTCTCACTTTTCAACCGTTGGATCGTGTTAAAATACTTACATAACCTTCAAGACCTAATGACTTACGTTTTGAATGGTACGGATTGGATTTGGAGACACACCGAAATATATATATATATATAATTTCTAACAAAGCAGATTTTGTTTTCGAAATTTTCTGTGCAGCGTTTTTCAAAAAACTATATCTCACAATCGAACAGTTGGATCATGGCAGAATTTAGATATATTATTCCAAAAATAAACAAGTTCAACCTGGACGGTGGAGATTATAAAACAAGGTCTGAAAATTTGATAATAAATTTTGAGTAGAGCTGATCCTGTTTCCCGAAACTGCCTGCCCAGCTTATCTTAGAAATTCAATTACGCACAATATAACCGTTGGATGAAGATGGGTTTTTGATATAATATTCAAGAGATACAGTTGTTAAATATGAACGGTGTAGATCGGGTTTGTGATCTATGTCATGAGAAATACAAACCTATTGCACAAATAAAATTAGGAAAGAATCGTGTCTTTCCTCCAAGTGACTCGAATTGCCCTATTATTTATTAAATGCAATTAATAAATATTTGGTAATATGAGTATATGGCATGGTATGTGTTATTGTGCATTCTTATACAAAGCATGTATATGTATATATGATACTTATGATTATATGCATGTGATGTTATGTACAATATTGACAAATATGAAACTTTGCAATACATTAATGATATTCATAGAGTTAATAATATATTATTATTCATGCTCTTAGATGATTTCTTATTTAGAAATCGTAAATAAAGTTATTTACATGATTAGCTAAGAGATTGATCATGATTTTGTCAATATGTTGAGTTAATCACGAATTTCGACGAATTGATAGATTCATGTATGTTGATGATGAATTTCGATGAATTGATATATTCATGTATGATCATGATTTTGCCAATATTTAGTTAATCATGAATTTTGATGAATTGATAGATTCATGTATGTTGATCATTAATTTCGATGAATTGATAGATTCGTTTATGTTGGTAATTCTTTCTAAGTTGATTTTATAAGCTACTTTCAATAAATGCATTATTGATTGTACATTTGCATATTTTCATGATAATGAAAGTTCATGAATGATAGAGAATATGCATTATTGATTGTACATTTGCATATTTTCATGATAATGAAAGTTCATGAACGATAAAGAATTGTATAAATAAGTCTTGTGATAATATATATTTACATAATATCAAAGAAATATTATGACATATATTCTTCAAATACATTATCTAAAGAAATTGATTGAACTAACTCAATCTAAATACAATTTAATATACTCAAAAGAAATTGAGTACTACCATCATTGGTTTGATGTGGAAACTAGAAGATCTACAATTCCATTATAATATCATCACCAACCTAATTGACAAAGAATTGTCAAACTAAGTCAAAGTCAATTCTCTAATGAATTTGAGATTCATATTGACCCCAAATCTTATATGTAAGTATATGTAGTTGAGAAATTTCAATAAACTTTAGGGTGTGATCTAAATGAATATTTTGAGAATTTTATGAAATACTACTTCCAAGCCAACGGATTTAGTGAAAAGAAATTTGTTTGCTTGCTAAAAATGGTCAATGACTTTGATATGTTGCGACTAAATACATGTCTTACCATATGTGGAAATAAGTCACTTTAAATGATAATAAATAGTTGAGAGATACGATCTCAGTCTATTTTTTCCCACTTGAACAAACATACTAATGCACCTGTATAATACTAATTATGATAGTAAGTCATTAAGAGACATGACATTATTTTTCATAATACCAATGTTAGACCTCTGGAGAAATTTCTTGAGGCTAACTAGGATCGATATGAATAGTGGAAATAACCTCAAAGTCAAGGGGAAGAGACATGTTGATCCCTACCTATGTGGGAAGAATGAACCACGAGGTGAGATATGTAAAAGTTCATGATATTTAATGGTCGTGGTAGAAGCCATGGAGGTTCTCCCAATAACCTTGCTTAGTCAATGGATATCCTCTATTTTGATTGATGAAATTTGTTTGTTTTCTTACTTTACAAAGAACTTGTGAAAGTATAATCAATCATTCATATTAGACTATTGTATTTGGTCTTAAAGTTTATTTTGAGTTAGGTTTATGTGATGTGACCTGATTTATTTATTTTTTGCTTATTGATAAATTTTGCATTTCATTCTGAAGCATTGAATATAATTGAGTATACTTACCACGCATTCACTTACAAGGTTCAGGAGTATATTATTAAGATATAATGTAACATATCTAACAAATAATGTAAAATATTAGAATGAAAGTATTTTGTTCAAATATCTTTGAAGAATGTGAGAATTTGTCGAGGAATAGACAATCATTCACTGAATTGATATTTATATATGACAAAGTCTTGATACCTAGTGGCACATTGATTAAAGTCATAAAAGCTCAGTATGGACCAAGAGCGAAATGAACCTTGTTAAGTTTGATGATATTCATGTTGATGATTATCATTAAAAAATACATTATGAGAATGGAACTATGCCTTTAATTATGTGGAAGAAAGTACATTTTAGAATCAACCTAGTAATTTTACTTTACTACTTTTTGATTATTTAATCATAACATATGACCAACAAAGAACTTTTGGACACTGACTCATTCAAGTTTTGACACGACTGGCATAGATTCTTTGGTCGTCGTGATATGATGGTCCATATTATAAGAAATTAATATGGAGATCTTTTATATTGAGTGAAACACAAAACGAGATAGGAATTTGATGCACAATATAGTGTTGAACTAATGCTGTTACATTAAAGGTAGTGCATTCTAAAGTACTAGGAGCACTACATACATTCATATCTCAAAGATGAATCACTCGTTTTTTTCAAAACTTGTTCATTAGTAAAATTGCATGATCGTGACCTGCATATGCTAAAGATACAAAGTATAATATTACATTCTTATAATTGATAATTAGTGATACGTGTGGACATAACCATTCAAAATGCGGATCATTCAAGTATATTATAGTTTTGGTCGATGTTTCAACACGTATTGTCCATAAAAATGTTGCATTTGCAAAACTTCTAGCACATTTAGTATGATTGAGGACTCACCACCTTTACAGAGTACCTAAACTCATAATACTAGAGAGTTTACATCAAAAGTATTCGATGTCTATTACATCTTAATTAAGATCGATGTAATGCATCTTGTACCCTAATGTGCATATATAATAAGGTCTCAAAGAAGACACCGTTGAAAAGAATATAGATGGTGACTAAGATAATATTTATGCGCACTCATATATTTGTCTCTACACTGGGTTATGCAATATCGCACGCAATTTTTACTTATTCGTTTATGAACCCCTTTTAACTAGATATCTTGCGTACCAGTTGGTAACTGGATATAAGCCTGATAAATCATATCTACGCATATTTGATTACGCAGTATATGCGCCTATTGCGCCCCCACAGCGCATTCATATGGGTTTCTAAAGACGATTAAGTATTTATACTGGATATGAATCTCCAACAGTCATTCGCTATTTGAAACTTTTGACAGATGATCTCTTTCTCACTAAATTAGCGAATTTGTCACTCTAATGAGACAGTCTTCCCGTCGTTAGGGGGAGATAAGAAAAAGTATTTTCTAATGGAATGCAGAAATAGTTTCATACTATGTCTCATTATGATCCCCGCATTTCACAATGTAACATGAAAGTAAAGTAAAGTGAAAAATTGATCTTCAAAGTATAGAAGACTCAATTTCTAAAGTGACGAGATCATATATATACCAACTGCAAATGTGTCTGTAAGGTTAAAAGTCCACATAAAGGGCACAATGTCGCACATTAAGATATTGAAACCATACTTAGTGGAGGTGTGGTTGAGGTCGTGACTCCCAAAAGGAACAAGGGGAGGTCACTTGGTTCGATCAATACTCGCCCAAGGAATAAGAAGGCATGTATGGCACAGCATCAATTGATCATCAATGAAGATAATTCCTCTCATGAGATTATCTTTTCCATGAATCATTACTGGAGGACGCTCTGATGTTTAATATAATTCCATAGAATAAAGCAATCTCAATGTACTATGAGAGTTTATATAAATTGATGGAAAAGAATTTCACACACATTGATGATGTATACACTGTTACTCAAGGAATCATAGAGCGCGATGGTATCGAACCACGCTCTATTAAAATATAAATATAGATCAAATTGACCTAATTCTACAGAATCAATACAGGTAGAACTAAATTCACTGACAACAAGACAGGTATTTGGTCTGGTAGTGCTAACCTCACCAAGTGTAAAGCATATAGGGCATAAACAAAGTTTTGCCAGAAAGCGCAATTAGAAAAATAAAGCCATGAGATGTAAATCTAGACTTGAAGCACCAAGTTTCTCAAAACACCCTGGAATTGACTAAGGGGATATGTACTCTCTCATAATAGATGTTATAATTCTAAAGAATGAGAATGCAGCTTATACCTGTGGTTACATCATATCTCTATGGGGATCATGATTTAGAGATATATACAAAATTGCTTGCTGGCCTTTCGTTGCCAAGGCAAGTGACTTTAAGGGTACATTTACAATTAAATTAAAACGCTCACTTTATGGATTGAAACAATTCAGACGGATGTGGTATAACCGTCTAAGTGACTACTTGATTGGGAAAAGATAATCTATACTCTTGCGTATTTATAAAGAAAATAAGTTTCAAATTTACGATTATAATTGTATATATCGATTAAAGGAACATAATATTCACTCTTAATGGAATAAGAGATATCGCTACTTATTTGAAATTCTTAATTTGAGATAATGAACCATGGGAAAAATAGGTCCTGTTAAGGCTTTATACTAAAATCGAGTTTATGGAATACTAAATTCTACAGTTTCCATATATTCAAAAGATGATCAGGCAATTAAATATGGATAAGTGTAATATGTTAGCACTCCTATGCATTGGTCAATGTGAAGATATAAGGAAATATCAATTTCGTCAGTGGAATGACGAAGAACTGTTGGGAGTTGAAATTCTCTACCTATGTAAAATATGCGCATTATTGTACCATTACTAATACACTTGACCAAATATTAATTTCTCAAAATTTTTTTCTTGATTTAACTCAAGAAAGCGCAATGTCACTGGAATGGAATCAAAATGTACCTTGATACCTAAAAGAAACCATTCACACGATTTTATTTTTCTCATTCATAAATATAATTGGGACTACAGATGGTCTTGTAACCCCTAAAGAAAATGTTGAGCTTACTTCCTACTATGAAACACCAAATAGTATCGTTGATATCGGTTACTCATTCGATCCATGTAAAGAGATCAATATCATACATGTAGTAGTTCGTGATTATCAATGGTAAATATTGTGATCATTCATATATCTAATAATAGTGGCTTGAACTCTATCACTGAAGAAAATGTGATAATATGAGTAATATCACCACAACTCTTCCACAACCAACAATTATAAACTTTCTCAAGAGTCAAGCAAATTGATGAAGTGGAGACTTTCAAAATTCTCTTGATAGATGTACATTTCAAAGAGAGATGTAGACTTTAGGGGGAGTCTCAACATAGGTGTGTTGTACTCTTTTTTATTAGACCAAGTTTTATTTTTCCCACTTGGTTTTGTTACTTGGAAAGGTTTAACGAGGTAATAATGAAACACCATTTCACCATTTGACTTGGCACAAGGGAGAGTGTTGAAGGAAAAACACAATTAGTGTGCCTTCGTCAACAAGTAACTGATGAATGGTAATTTAGGTATTTGTTATCTTTATGTATTGTGGAAACATGTATTTGATACCCTACATAAAGAGTCTTTGATGAATAAGAGAACCCTAATTTCTTCCGTCTCTTTCGTCTCTCTTTTATATCTTCTCTTATACTTTTCCTTTTACATTTCCTCATTTCTCTCTCATTTATTTCTCTCATCTCTCACCTATCATTAATTTTCTACTACACATAAACTTTATTTTATTTCTTTCTCTCATCTTTCCATCATTATTAATTCCCACAACATAAAAACTTTTGTGGGTCCCATTTGAAATTTTATTTACCAAATAATTTTATATCCAATCACTTACTAAAAAATCAAATTATATTCAATTATTATCTTACAAAACAATTTTATCTCCCTAAAATCTTTATTTTCATTATTTTCCAATGGAACGAAACGAAAATGAAAGAACGGATATCCAATCGCACAACTTAAGAGTTTATTGTCACAATTTACTAACAGAAAGTGTTATGTCATTAAATTTTACAATTAACCAATAGAAAGAAAAATATATTTTCTCTCAAATTATAATAATTAATTATCTTTAAAATTATAAATAGTTTTTAATTTATCGATATAAATATTGTAGGAATTTACTAAATATTTTATATTTTATTGGAAATACTTATTGACAAAATTTAATTATAATTTTATTTTTTCATGTTTACTGGTAATTTCAGGTATTTTTTTTTTCTTGTATTGAATATCATATTATTTTTATCGATAAATTGTTAAAAATAATATTAATTTATCGGTAACTACTCGGTAGAACTTAGAAGAAAAAACTATTTAGTCTGACAATATTCTGCATTAAGTAAATTGTTCATATCCTTAAATCCTACAGCTAGACTGTGATCTTTTTTTATTTATGGTTCCAAATCTACCGATAACATCACCAATGAAAAAAAAAGAAAAAAACACTTGGCAAGTCCAGATTCCATTACCTGTATATCGGCCATTAATATATTCTTCACAAGAAAATGAAAGAAAGGCACTAAAATAATATAAAATTCAGAATTATTGACGAAGAAGAAAAAAAAATCAAATCATATCCAGAACCTGGTTAGATATTGTAGGCTTTGTAATAATATTACTAGATCTATTCATGCAAGCATATCATTAACACGTGATAGAGTTGGGATCATGCCAATGGGGCCTGTGGATAGACATGAGACCACACCTCTAATCTAGATTGATAGGGTCGGATATTGAACTGTGATTAGACATGAAACTTATTGGAATAATAAAATACACGAAACAAGTGATGAATATCTATAAACATGATAATTTTTTCAATAGATAATCTTTTAAAATCTCATTTATTTTCAAAAAAAATCTCCCATTCTTTCATTTCATTTAGTTCTTAATCACCGGCTATTTATTAATACAATATCAAAAATCAACTCGATTATATATGATAAAAAAGTAACAAAAAAAGGATTTATATGGTTATGGGGCCTGATAGGTTGGTAACATAGTAATAATATGATTTTATAGTTATTAAAAAATTATGGAAAAAAAGGATTCTAATATGAGAATATTTCCTATTAGGTAGATGGAGTATAATTAAGAGATTTAATCTCATTTAATGAAGGAACTTTATTGGTTAGTGTAGAAGTCTAAATAATCTGATAAATAGGGGATTAAAGCTATTATTTCATAGTTTTAAGAGTGGGTCTCCGATGTGACAGTCACACGGATCTTTTTTAATGTGAAGAAGCCCAAATTCACATTGAACTCGTATCCAGTAAATCAATTCGGGTTCATATATAAATAATTAAAAAAAAACATCTCTTACGACTCTCTCTCTCTCTCTCTCTTCTCCACTCCAGCGCGGCCGTCTCCCCCTCCCGTCGTCTGCAATCTATTGCACCGCCGCCACAACCTGGTTATGCCTCTTCCCCACCGCCACATGCCTAGTTGCGCCTCTGACCCGCCGCACCATGCCTTCTTCGATTCGTTTCTCTCTTCCCGACCCACCACCAACCCTAAATCGAAAAAAATACTCATCGTCGATTTATCAGAGCCTCCGCCACGACTCGACCGTTACCTTACTACGGATAATCAACTTATTGACGTGGATTTCACACCTGTAATGGAGAATGAAAGTTTCAATCCAGAAATTTTGGGTTGTTTGGATGCAGATGGTGAAGAAATCTCTAATTTTGAACCTGTAAATGAGGACGAAATTGAAGAAGGTAATTCTATACATTTTTGTAATAATTTTCAAAATTGTATGTTGTTTCCTGTGGGATAATTTTAAGTAGTAATTTATCAGTTGAAAACTGTACTTTCTGTGCAAAACGTTGTCACTTTCCTACATATACCAGTTACTTATTAGAGATGATATCTATTGTTGTAAAGCGAAATTGAAGAAGGGAATTCTATACATTTTTGTTATTATTTTCGAAATTGTATGCTGCTTTCTGTTGAAAAAATTTAAGCAATAATTTATTAGTTGAAAACTGTCACTTTCTGTGCAAAACGTTGTCATATTCCTACATATACCAGTCACTTATTACAGATGATATATATTGCTGCAGATTAACTTTCATTATTCGATTCTTAAAATATGTTCGTTGAAAATAGTCACTTTATATGCGAAAAAATGTCACATTTTATTATACCATCATCACTTCACTATATCTTTAATAAGTCCCAATACTTATAAGTTTATTTACTGTGGATTGTGTAGATGTTACTGGTTCTCTCTTGGATTTGAGGAGAAAGATGATTAATGATATACATGAGTTGTATAAGAAACATGGTTGTGCGCTTGGCTTTAGTGTTCGTAAATCAACTTCTAGAAAACTGACGATGGAGTTGTGACCGAGCATTACTTTATGTGCTTTTGTGAAGGATTTAGGAAATCAGGGGCGTTAAAGAAGAAATGTCCTATCACGCGCAGAGGATGTACTTCTTCATTGAGGGTACAATTAAATGATGATGGGTGGTATGTAGTTATTGAACATAAGATAATCCATAATCATCCGTTTACAAGAACAGAGCGGGGCCACCTACATCGTTCTGAGAGAAAAATTACAATTGAGAAAGGGAAAGTAATACAAGATATGGTATCTTCTAGAATGAGACCAACAGATTATTATCGTTATATGGCCTATGAAGCAGGTGGAGATGAAAATATTGGTCACACGACCAAAGACCATTTGAATTTTGTTAATCATTTAAAAATGAAAGAAATAGAAGGTGGGGATGCACAAACACTTGTTGAGATTTTACAGCAGCAACAAGATGATGAGGAGGAATTTTTCTTTAGAGTTAAGTTGGATGAGGAGGCTAAATTAACTAATGTGTTTTGGAGGGACTCAATAATGAAAGAAGACTACGAATTATTTGGGGATGTTGTGATATTTGACATGACCTATCGAACAAGTAGATACAATTTGATTTGTGCTCCAATAATCGACGTTAACCATTGATTCGAACTTTTGTGTACCTACTTATAAAGATTTGTCAAAGATTTAAAAGCTCTCCCGCAAGAGAACGGGATCGCGTGTAGGTTGGTAAGTTGAACCGAGTCGAATCTCGAGAAAAATTAGGCTCGGAAGTTCCTTTTGTATTTGTTTGTTCACGAATACGAAATTAAAATAAATTCCTAATTTAAACACACAAAAACAATAAATTGATTTAAATGAAGAACAATAAAAATTAGGAGTTTTGAAAAGATTAAGAAAACAAGGGTTCTAGAGATTCGAATCGTTTCCACGATCTCTTAGGAAAATTCCCAATTGATGGTTCACGACAATTCTAGACTCTAGACCCGTTAAATCTAACCAATCAATCTCATCATATCATCATCAATAAACCCAACATCATCATCAACATCATCATATCAAATTTAGCACATTCAAGATCACAATTCATCATACAAATTTGGGGGTTTTGTTGTTGAAGATCAATTAACAAACTATTAAGCATGAATTGAAAGCATTAATTAAACTAAATTAAACTAAGGAAAAACGAAAACTTACTAACTAAACGATGAAAGGTTGCAGTGTTTCGGAAGCGAATCTTGAATCTAAACTATCTAATCTATCTAAGAACTAATCTAAACTATGAATTTAAAACTAAGAAATTGAAAAGTAACTAAAACGGCACTCGTCGGGGTTGTCAGCCCTTAAGAGACCCTAAAACCCTAGGAATATGATAAACTATGAAGTGGTATCCTAAAAATCCGAAATACATAGGGTATTTATAGTTATTCCAAGTCTTGGGCAACAAAAAACCCTAAAAACACGTTTAAAACGCKTTTTGGCGTCGGCAGGGGATACTAGAACGGTTCAAGACTTTAACCGTTCTGGAAAACTGGCAGCGGTCGGCAGGTATCGGGCGCTTGGTCGGGCGACGTGCGCGGCGGTCGGCAGGCGTGAGCAGGGCTGTGCGGCACGATTTACGAGAACGGTTCCAGAATATGACCGTTCTAGAAAGTCTGTAAGCTTCAATTTTTGCTACTTCTTCACCGGAAAGCTCTTTTTTATTTCCTTGAACATCAATTCTTTTAATTAAGATCCGAAATTCTCCGGTTAATTAGCTGGATTGGAAAAATAATAAATAAACACCTATTTATATCGATTTTTATTAAAACGCGGTAAAATAAGCTGAAAATACAAAAATACGAAAATGTGCTCAATTTATCCAACTTATACCAAAAACACTAAAAAAAAATGAACTAAAATACTAATTTAAATCACCACAAATATGTGTTAATCAACTACTCCACGCTTTATTTGTTTGTTCATCCTCGAACAGAAGTTAATTTCAAAGTATAACTAGAAAGAAAATCAGTTCAAATAATGAGTCGTGCGTTGCTACATACATAATTTTTTTAAAAATATAGATACAAGTCACGCAACATCAAACACTCCACCCTTATTACATTGTTACTCCAAAATCAAATCCATGCATCCTCTCAAAAGGTAAATATTTATGGGTGTTCGTTCAAAGCACTCAAGTATTTTCCGCATGGGACGTGTATACACTCAAATCATACAAATACAAGCACAATAAATAAGCACGGAATATAAATCTCTTTTCAATCGCAAATTAAGTGTGTTATCGAACTAAGAATCAGAAAAGGTCTTTTCGGGTTGTAATGTAAGGCTCTTTGGACGGGAATGGAATATATAAGTCGTGTGGCTAACTCACGATCTAACGCGATCAATAACTCACTCAACCTAATCTAATCAAGAAGCAATTTGCTTCACCTCGTTCAAAAATAATAAAAAAACCTCACTAATCACTCATAACGTAGCCTTTAAATTAGGCTATTTCTCAACTCGAAACTCGTAAACCGACTTGAAGCTCAAACCACTTAACACAATTGAAGCTCATAATATGCTTCTTTACAATTTACAACACAACTCTTGCCTTTTAAGCATTAGACTTCATAAAATAAATAATAAACTTAAGCCTTATAAAGCGCGTAGGCAATGACTAAACAAGACTCGCCATCCCTATTTTTTTATTTCCCCACTTATTATAATTTTTTTTATGTGGTCATTTCTTTTTTTTTCTTTTCTTTTCTTTTTTTTTCGGATGGTGGTCCTTAATATTATTATAAAAATCATAAAATCATAAATTCCTAACAAAATTTCCAAAACACTAATAACCAATAAAAATAGCGAACTCCTACCCCACGCTTTTAATAGTTTAGTAGGGGTCGACTCAATAAAATCACTCAGGGCTATAGACATGAATTATTTGGCTATGATTGACTCATTCGTAATTTATAGTGGCTAAAATATATGAATATGGTCGGAAATAGGTTTTTATATGTGACTTAACCTCATTTTCAAAGTCAACTACACACAGCGGTATCAAAGAGATATCAAGACAGAAACTTATTCAAGCACATGCAATGATGATAATCACTCAGGCTACTCACAGGTTTTTTGCATGAAAAAGTTTTGAATTGACGCTGCTTTTAAGGTTTTGCAAAATTAATTGCGTCCAAGTATCATTTTACAATATATAAATAATAATTTTGAAAAATTTTATGCACTTATGCACGCTCAAAATACATGAACATCAAATCAAACTTAGTTAACTTCGACAGGCAAGCCATACAAACATAATTCAGTGCAGAAATAGTGATCAATAACGTAAAATATTTTTTCTTTTAAATTGCACAATTTTTCAAATAAAAATCACAACTCAACCATCCCCCCTCTCTAAAAACTCGGCAATCCCCTGATTGCCATAAATGAGTATAAGAAAATAAAAGCAAGGGAGAAAGGGAATAAGAAAACGTCCCTGAAAATCAAATAGTCGAGCGGCTCCAAAAAGCTATGTGCAATCATCCTTTGTCTCTAGTCCCGTGAACGAAAATGTCTTGAATAAAACCTATAATCAGCATAAGTAATTATCATTGGCGGGATCTTATTTGGGTCGAAGAAAAATCCATTCGAACTCGCATGTCATTTGATTTGATTTCTTCGTTTCTAATAATTAATTCTTCCTCGATAAAACTTCGACCTGTTTCAGAAACTTAAAAAGAACAACGTAAAATAGAAAAAGATAAATAAACTAAAAATAAAAAGGATAGAAAAATTAGCTTGGGTTACCTCCCAAGAAGCGCTTGTTTAACGTCGAAAGCTCGACGCCTTCTACCAACGATGCTATCCCGGATCCAGAAATAAATGACGATCGTGCCACGCCTTAGTGTTCTCCAAGAGTAATATTTGGCAATTAAAAATACCAAGGCGGGCATGGGCAATAATTCGTAGAACAAAAACTTCTACTTGCTTCGGAGGTCAAAAAGTGAATAGTTGACCACCATGAACATATCAAACGTAAATTGGGGCACAGGGTGATCCTCTACTTTTGGAAAAATTAGGAAATCCATCGAACAAACGAAAAATCCTCCAAACACTCCGAACCTCTTTACTTCTTTAACATCCCCCTCAATATTTTGAAAATAATTAAAATCTATAAAAGGGCAAAGGGGAGGGGGAATTTCTTCGACTACCTCAACCACCATTTTATTCGTATTCTCCATCAATGTGTCAGGTGGCTCGATAAGCGGTTCGATCATCTCTTCCTTCTTCAAAAATTCATCCACCACCACCAATTCAATATCAATTAAAGTATCTGGTGGATCTCCATACGTCTCGATAATCCCACTCGTCTCCAACTCGGGCAACTCGACTCCTCCATTCTCATTGAACTCCAACGGCCTTGAATCTCCAACGTCATTTGGATACTCCAGTGGCAACAACTCCTTATCATTATTCATAAAATATTCAAAAAGCGCAAGAGGTTCGATCTCCTTCGTAACCCCAAATTCCTCCTCCGCATGTATCTCTTCCAAAATTGGCTCCATCTCATTGCTAATATCCCCCAAATGTTCATGCAAGTTTGAATCCTCAATATCTATGGTGAGCTCCACTTCATCGAGAATCAGTAGCTCTGGTTGACATGGAGGTTCGTCCATCTCGTCCGACCATTTTGCTAAAGAAGCCATTATTTGACCAAGCATTGTCTCGCAATTCTCCATAGACTTAGATAGGTCATGGACCTGTTCAATTTCGTTCCGTTGACGAATGGTCTCGGCTTCTTGATCTTGCTGCCACGCCAAAAATTGATCGTCTGGTTTATATTCTTCGTGGCTCGGGTAGTAGGGAATTGAGTTGGGAGAGACATAAGAATCGTGGCTCAAATAATGTTGGAAGGCGACATTTTTCTCTTGTGGCTCATCGTCAAATAACATTAAACATTCATTCGCTATATGTCCTCGGTATCCACAACGATTACATATTACATTAAGCACATAAAACTTTCTCATGAACTTGTCGATTACGTCATACCACGTTTGCAAAGAATCGGGCTCTAACTTTTTGTACCATTGCATTGCTCGTTCCTCAAGTGAAAAGGTGAAGAGTCGCAACCGCACTTGTTCCCTTGTAAGCCCGAGAAGCGGAGAACTATTGGTGATGAACTCGAATTTTCGCATGAATTTAAGCGCATCTTCGTTTCGTCGTCCATAAAAAATCGGGAGGTTCTCTTGGTCGTACTCGTCTGGATAGTAATTCTGCATCGCGGCGCTCAATGGAATGGCCGGGCGAAGTGCACGGTGCCGATTGAACGGTGGTTCATCATACGAATAATACATTTTTTTTTAATTTTTAATTTTAACAACTTTAAATAAATAAAAATATTTAAAAACAATTTTTGATTTTATTTTATTTTTTTAAAATTCGAAAAATAATAAATTAAAAATTAAAAATTAAATTTACGATTTTTTTATTTTTTTTTTTTTTTCTAAAAAAAATTATTTTTTTATTATTTTTATTTTTAATTTCGAAAAATAAATTTTTTTAATTAAAAATAATATTTTCGATTTTTTATTTTTTAATTTTAAAAGAATATATATATATATATATATATATATATATATATATATATATATATATATATATATATATATATTTTAAAAAAACGGTTTTATAAATCTTGGGTTTTGGTTGTAAGAGAACCTTGCCAAACACAACACTAAACACACAAGATTAAACGCACCGGTGGAAAATGAATAATTAAAAAAAATCACAAATAAATATTAAAGATAAACGAAACGAAATAAGAACAAAATTAAGGATACGAAGAACAAACACAAATATCACAACCTTTAGTTTTCCCCGGCAATGGCGGCCAAAATTTTGATTCGAACTTTTGTATACCTACTTATAAAGATTTGTCAAAAATTTAAAAGCTCGCCCGCAAGAGAACAGGATCGCGTGTAGGTTGGTAAGTTGAACCGAGTCGAATCTCGAGAAAAACTAGGCTCGAAAGTTCCTTTTGTGTTTGTTTGTTCACGAATACGAAATAAAAATAAATTCCTAATTTAAACACATAAAAACAATAAATTGTTTAAACGAAGAACAATAAAAATTAGGAGTTTTGAAAAGTTTAAGAAAACAAGGGTTCTAGAGCTTCGAATCGTTTCCACGATCTCTTGGGAAAATTCCCAATTGATGGTTCACGATGATTCTAGACTCTAGACCCGTTAAATCTAACCAATCAATCTCATCATATCATCATCAATAAACCCAACATCATCATCAACATCATCATATCAAATTTAGCACATTCAAGATCACAATTCATCATACAAATTTGGGGGTTTTGTTGTTGAAGATCAATTAACAAACTATTAAGCATGAATTGAAAGCATTAATTAAACTAAGGAAAAATGAAAACTTACTAATTAAATGATGAAAGGTTGCAGTGTTATGGAAGCGAATCTTGAATCTAAACTATATAAGAACTAATCTAAACTATGAATTTAAAAACTAAGAAATTGAAAAGTAACTAAAACGGCACTCGTCGGGGTTGTCAGCCCCTAAGAGACCCTAAAACCCTAGGAATATGATAAACTATGAAGTGGTATCCTAAAAATCCGAAATACATAGGGTATTTATAGTTATTCCAAGTCTTGGGCAACAAAAAAACCCTAAAAACACGTTTAAAACGCTTTTTGGCGTCGGCAGGGGATACTAGAACGGTTCAAGACTTTAACCGTTCTGGAAAAACTGGCAGCGGTCGGCAGGTATCGGGCGCTTGGTCGGGCGACGTGCGCGGCGGTCGGCAGGCGTGAGCAGGGTTGTGCGGCACGGTTTACGAGAACGGTTCCAGAATATGACCGTTCTAGAAAGTCTGTAAGCTTCAATTTTTGCTACTTATTCACCAGAAAGCTCTTTTTTATTTCCTTGAACATAAATTATTTTAACTAAACTCCAAAGTCCTCCGGTTAATTAGCTGGATTGGAAAAACAATAAATAAACACCTATTTATATCGATTTTTATTAAAACGCGGTAAAATAAGCTGAAAATACAAAAATACGAAAATGTGCTCAATTTATCCAACTTATACCAAAAACACTAAAAAAAACGAACTAAATACTAATTAAAATCACCACAAATATGTGTTAATCAACCATCATCGGAGAATCGTTATGTTGGGTTTTGCATTTTTATCGAATGAGAAAACGGAATCGTTTGAGTGGCTTTTTGATGTTTGTAAGAAATCCATGGGAGGGAAATCTCCTGTCACTATATTCACTGATCAGGATCAAGCAATATCTAATGAAATAGAAAAGGTATGCATTTCTTGTAATATTCACTATTCCTGTTGCTTTTAATTTCGTTGTCTACTTTTATTTTTAAAACTGTCACTTTTTCAATAATTTCGGTCAAATTTATATAAAAAATTGTCACTTTTTCTCAACACTCTTTCACTAATATCTTTATTTTAAAATCATCATTTTTATGGAAAATAAACTTTTTTACTACAAAAGTGACACTTTTGAAGCTAAAAAGTGATTGTAATGATAGAAAAAGTGACAGTTTTAGAACTGATACTTATATGAAATAATTATTCTTTTCCCACATGTAGGTTTTTCCTCGGGCAAAGCACGGGCTTTGACGATGGCATTTGTACCAGAATGCTATAATTAAATTTGGACAGTTAAAATCAAATAATTCCTTTAAAGAATCATTTAAAAAATGCTTGTCGGGATGTATGGATGAGCATGAATTTGAATCCTGTTGGAGTCATATGTTTTCAACGTATGGATTGGAAGACGGATCATGGTTTCAGCAATTGTACGATCTAAGGGGCAAATGGTGCACAGCCTTGAGCAAAGACTTCTTTTCTGCCGGGATGCTTTCCTCGTAAAGAAGTGAGAGTACAAACAACGTAATTGTATTCAATTCAAAGAAGACAACGAGTTTGACTAGTTTTTATGGGATTTTCAAGAACCTGGTCAAGAATTGGAGGAAGAACGAAAATGATGACGAGTTCCAATCATTAAGGTCAATTCCGACAACTGTCCTGCCATTAACTTGGATGTTGAAGCATGCTTCCGAGGTGTACACATTGAGAGTGTTCGAAGAATTTGAAGCTGAATATATTGCAGTGTTGTCAACTAATTGTGAAGAGTTCGATCAGGATGAGATAATAACTACTTATAAACTTTTTGCTCAAAACGAAGATGGGGGTATCGTATGTGTGATGTTTGCAGCTGCTAGTAACCTAGTCACCTGTTCTTGCAAGAATTTTGAGGAACTTGGCATCTTTTGTTGTCATAGCTTAAGGATACTTCATAACCATAATTATATGAAAATCCCAGGAGCGTATATACTGAAGAGGTGGACAAAAATTGCCAAATCTGATGTTTGGGACAACTTAAAAGGCACAGAGTAGAGAGGAAAACGGAGAGCCTGTTGATGCCATTCCTTGGCATCATGACATGTCGCGAAAGTAATTACAATCTAGTGCTGGAGTGCCACGGAAAAAGGAAGCAAAAGAAATCATTGAAGAGGGTTACGTTAGAGATTCTCTTGCCGTTTCTGCCTTGAAAAATTTACCACAACCAAACAAATCCTCTAATGTTTTAAGTTCGTCGAATATGTGTTTGGATCCTGCTCGCTCTGTTAAAAAGGGAAGGAGTAAATGGAAGCAGGGGCATATTGAAAAGACCAAGAAGAAGAAGAAGACTACTAATGTTCCTACTGACAATCAAGCAAAACAGCTAATTAACGGCGGTTTTTTAAAGGTTTTAACGACGGTTTTCGAACCGCCTTTAAATCGACCGCCGTAAATTTTTACGGCGGTTTTTCTAAAACCGCCGTAGAAAGTGATGCTTTTTACGGCGGTTTAAGAACTGCCGTAAAAATCAACGGCGGTTAATTCTACGACAGTTCTTGGAAAATACCTTCTGAAAGTGTGTTTTCCAGAACGGGCAATTTACATCAGTTATTTAAAATTACCTTCTAGAAAGTAGTAAAAAAAAAAAGAAATGAAAGCAGGTGCACAAAATATATTTTATATTGATTCAATGAAAATATGTTCAAGAAATTGACAAATATATCAATATGCAATCATCCATATATACACAACCATTGAATAAATAATCATGCCACCACAAATAATCATACCAAATAAGTACACTAAATATTTAAACCAAACAGACCTCTAACACATAAAACCCTTATGCTGGAACAAATGCTGGCAGAAAGTTAATCTTAAACAATACATAGTTAGACAAATGCAAGGATAAGGGAATGCACTTCTCCATCTGGCTACCACCCCAAGTATTCAGAAGACTCAGGCACACCTTACCACAATTGTACAAATTCGGATTGATTCTAAGGCCTCTGGAATGGTAATGGACGTGCTGCCACATAAAAGTAAGAAAGTAATGAAATTTCAAATCCACAACAGATATTCGACAGTAAAGGTGAGAATCTTATTGAGTTTAGAAATAAGGAACATACAGGTGGGACGTTAGGATAAGAGCTCGGAAAGAAGACATCAAAGAAAAAGAGACCGCCATGGTAAGGAGTTCCCTCGGCTCCTATTATGACAGCCCTCAAAAGGTCCATCCTCGCCTCATAGACTCTCACAAATACTTCATCTGTTGGGGCAAATCAGAACAATGCTAAATATAGTGCGAGGAACACAGCAATTGTAAAAGTTATTCGTCAGCTTCGACATATGTAAAGAGACAATAGATTGGCACAATTTTCTGATTTAATTATAAAAAGTTAAAACTTATTTGAATCATTTTGAATTTTTATTTGTTATTTTTTAGCAAAATAAATTTCAGATTTTTGAACAATTTTTCTGAAGTAATTTAGAATGATATATAATTAAGTTTTTGCGAACACAAGGGATCTTGGTGCATTAAACGCGTCAAATTTTTTTTTTTTACAGTTTTCAGGTGAAATTTTATTTTTTACTTACCGGGCAAATCCTTTTCTAGAATCTTCCATTCTTCTTGTATTCTCTTCTTGTATTCTTCTTGTATTCTCTTTGCCCAATTTCTGTGGTGTCTGCTGAGGAAAAAAAAAAAGAAAGAAAGAAAATTGGTAAAAATTTGTGGTTTATTTTAAAATTGACGTGTAGTGTTTTTTGAGTTAATTATTAAAAAATACCGAAACTTTTCGCATTTTTAGAATTCTAGCTCAACCTTCAAACATATTCAATTTTATACTAACTTTCAAATTTTTTTTTTCAGAAATGGCTTCTGACTAGTTTTCTAGTCAAAATGCTTAAGTGGAGCACCAAAGTTTAATTTGTTAATTTCCTGAGATCTTTTCAATTAAACACTAACTTTTAATATTCATTCAAACATTGTTGTCCTAACTTTCACGGTTTTTTTTTTCCAAAACTGGTTTACCGTGACTTTTCTCAACCAAAATGTTAAAAGGCTTGCGAGAAAAAGTCATCAGAAGGCTTCTTTTTTTCTTTAAGTTATAGCATTTAATTGTAACATCAAGGTTGAACTAGAAGTGTGAACATGCGAACAGTTTAGGGATTTTTTGACATTAACTCTATTGTTTATTACTATGGCCTCGGGAAGAAATTCCTACGTCCGTCACTACATGTCATCCTACACAATCCCACATAAGAAAACAGTCAGGTGTAGTCAGAATACAATAACTTGTTTATAATAAAGATCTCCATGCAACTCACCAAAATAATAAATAAGATTTTTAACACTACTGAAAAGCTCACCCATCCATTTACCAACATAGAATAACTTAGACACAATCTATGTCATTGCAATGACTAAAACCAAATAAGCAAGAACAAAAGCAACAACGATAACAACAAAACAATGTACCATAATGAGATTAAAACTGATTACCAACGCTGTGTCTCACAATTTTCTGAAATATGATGCAGAGATTTTAAACTCAAAACTTGAATCCAAATGAAACCAATTTCAGCTGCCCATTTAAACCTAATAACATTCAATTATGCTGAATATCATCCTGTACGATCAGAACAATCACTCCCAACCCCAACCCCCAAAAAAAAAAAAACAAGAGGGGGAGGAAATTAAAATTTCTAATGAATAAATAAATCATCAGAACAAACCCAGTATCACTAAACACGAAATTAGACCTAGAAAGCATCCCAATCCCTCACATTAGATCCCAATAGAAGCACTGATAAACCAAATCACTAAATCTGAATGTATCAGAAAACGAAGATTATCGTAGAAGAATAAACTTTATTCAAGCTTTCTAACTAGGAATTCAAGCTTAGATTGAACTTTCCAGTTAATGAAACATTCCTAAAAACGTAAAAACACAAATAGCTAAAAACAGAGCTACGCACTAAATTAGATAGAATTGCGTATGTGTGTGTACCGCCTGTTTGACCCAAAAGGGGATCGTGAACCGCTTTGCAGAATCATTTGTGAGTTTTTCGAAATTAGCTGTGAGGGTAAGGAGGTTGAGACCATCGGTGGTTATGGCTTCGTTTTTCCGGCGCCGGCGACGAAGACCCAACAGTAACGAGATTTTTTGAGGGATTTTTGAGTTGGGGATTTTGTGTTCATGAGCGGGGAGGGATTTTTTTTCTTCTTCTTTTTTTTCCAGCGGCTTCTTCTTTTTGTTTTATTTAATCAAAAAAAAATTCTTTTTTTTTTTTTTTTTTTTGACGTGGCGAGTATAGATCGTCGGATGAAATACGAATCAACGGCCCAAAAGTTTTGCTTGAGCAAGACCAGGATCGGTGACATGGACAGCATACTATTCTACGGCGGTTAAAATAAAACCGCTGTAAAATATCATCTAATTCACGGTGGTTCTAATAGAAACCGACGTCAAAACCCAGCAAACCAAAAAAAAAATATTTAATTATACATTCTACGGCAGTTCTACGATAACCGCCGTGAAAAAGTGTGATTTCTATGGCGGTTAAGAGAAAACCACCGTAGAATATAGGAATCTACGGCAGTTTATGAAAACCGTCGTCAAAATATGCCTTTAACGTCAGTTTTCTGGAAAACCGTCGTTAAAACTTAATTAACGGCGGTTTTCCAGAACCGCCGTGGAAAGGTGATTCTGCAGTAGTGCCAGAGAGTTTGGTTCCAAGACTCCCAACATTCGTTTATTTTAGTGTAGTGATTCTTTTTTTGGGGTAATATTATGACTTTTGCTATTATCTTAAAAAGTGACACTTTTTTTTTTATTGCTCTTGGTATGACTGATAATGTTATAGGTGAAATAATTTGGTTATAATATTATAAAGGGAAGAAAATCTTTTCCACCTGTACTTGTAGCGTTTTTATGGTTTGCAACCTAATGTTTATTTTTTGTTATTAACAACCCAAAGTATGCGGAACCTTCAGGCTATTTTTCATTCAAAAAATGGTTGAATCGAAGTACGTAAACCTCATGCCTCAATCTAAAAACATGAAACATTGCCCAACATAATAATTGGTGATGAGGCATGAGGTTTACGTGCTTCGATTCAACCATTTTTTGAATGAAGAATAGCCTGAAGGTTGCAAAGAGCAAAACCCGCATACTTTGGATTGTTAATAACAAAAAAAAAAAAAACATTAGATTGCAAACCATAAAAACGCTACAAGTACAGGTGGCAAAGAATATTTTTCCCTATTATAAACTTAATTCAAACCGTTGCACATGTATAGGAAAAATTATAACTTGACTACTATAATTTGTGTAGCAACTCTTTTCTGCCAAAAAAAAAAAAGTGACACTTTCCTGGATAAAAATGATGGTTTTTTGTTAGAAAAAAAAAGTAAGAAAGCAACAAAAAATAAAAATTACTATCAACTATTAAAAAGTGATTATAATATTATAAACTTAATTCAAAAAGTTGCACATGTATGGGAGAGACTATAACTTGACTACTATAATTTGTATAGCAACTCTTTTCTAAAAAAAAAAAAAGTGACACATTTTGGTGCAAATGTGATAGTTTTTTGCAGAAAAAAATAACAAAAAATAACGATTACTATCAACTATTAAAAAGTGACACTTTTTATTTATAAAGTGACATTAATATCTTAAGAACTGACCCTTTTTATTTTTATTCGACTTGGTATGGCTGATCATGTTATAGGTGCAAATGATTTGATTAATATTGTAAACTTAATTCAAAAAGTTGCACATGTATGAGAGAAATTAAAACCGAATTGACCAAATTTGGTCTTCAGTCAGACCAAACAGACGAAAAAAATAAAATATATATATATATATATCAAGAGAAAATTATTTAACATACCCCCCTATTAGTTTAGTCTTTCTTGCCTTTTTTGGCCTTCTTTTGGCCCGGCGAGCGGTCTACGGAGCTGCATCCTTACTCACCTGGTCTATGCACATCGGTACTTACTCGACGCCGGAAAGACTGTACCGGAAACACAGATTAAGAATCAAGAAAGAGGCCAAGAACACTCGACTGATTAAAACGGCTTCAATTTACCGATTGACCAGGAATGAGTAGTTACCCCAACCTGGGGAAGTTATAGAAAGGGGTCATGTTTTACTACAATTACTTAAATTTAGATAACATCTCAATTGGGTATGGCTTCGACTATAGTTAATTAGGTGAAGTTACGGAAAGAGAGGGATTCGAACCCTCGGTTGTCTGCCAGGTTTTCCCAACTCTGTTGTTCATAGCGCCTGGGGAACGCAAGTTTGATCGAGGATTGGAGAGAGGAGAGGTGGAAGAAAAGGCTCGGGATGGATTTTGGAGTCTTTGTGCGAGCCGCCCTGTCAAGGTGGAAGCTGCGGGTCCAAACATCACATGCCAACAAATGTGGTCACCATCATAGGTACTCAAGATATTGTGTCTGCTGTGCCATTTCTTTATTAGTTTAAGCTTGAAGTGTGAATGGATTTCCAGATAAGAAGCGCTACCCAATATTGAGTATATATATATATATATATATATATATATATATATATATATATATATATATATATATATATATATATATATATATATATATATATATATATATATATAATTCAGTCGATTTGATTATATCGGGTTTTTTAGTAGTCAAACAAATAAAACCGACCGAATTAACCGAATCTTTTACGACTGAACATCGAACCGAATTGTACTATTCGGTCGGTTCGGTTTTTGTTCAATTTTTGCACCCCCCTACTATCAAAATAATTTTTCTAAAATAAAGTATAAATTTAAATAACTTAACTAATTTTCAATAGCACCTGCAAATAAATTCTTGATTATAAGCTACTAACACTAACATCCAAGACAAGTTAGAAAAAGAGCGACATTGTTCTACGAAAAGTGACACAATTCTTGCATAAAAAACAAACAATGACAATAAACAATAATTATCGAATAGTTGTTTTAGAATAAAGCATAAAATAAAAATTAGACAAAACAAACAATGAAAATAAACAATAATTATCGAATAGTTGTTCTCAAAATAGCACCTGCAACACTTCTCGATTTACAATCTACTACCATTAGCTTCCAAGACACGTTAGCAAAAAAAGGTGACACTTTTCAGCCTAAAAGTGACACCAATTGGTGTAAATTTGATAGTTTTTTCACAAAATTAACATCCAAAAACCTAGTTTTCAACATCAGAAAAAAATAACATCATCCTTCAAAAAATATCTCAAGTTACTTTTTTGATTTCTTATTCTTCTTCAACTCAGCAACACTCATTTTCCTTTCTTCAATCGCCTTCTTCAATTCATCTCTCTTCAAGCAAAAATCAAGAATCTTCACCAAAACACCCGATATTGCCATATTGAGATCACTCAAAAACACCTTGAGACATATATGCGCTCTCAAAACTCTACGTACTAAAGCCTTTAGAAAAAAAAAACATCCAATGAATACTTCATCAAGTTTTACAAAAATATGCGATTCATTGATATTACACAAAAAATATAATATAGAAAAAATAAAGAGAAATAATACCTTTGACAGATCGTCGGGGCTATCATAAGGTTCACCTTTGAAATGCTCCATTCGGTGCATTAGAAACACACCACAATCGTTTACCTCTACTGACGATTGCCACGAGAAATTCACAAACTCCATCACGTAGTCACATACAAGCATGCCTTTAGGGTGATTTTTTTCTTGCAAAAAAATAACCATTTGCATGTGCTACATAATATAAAAATAAGAAAAATTAAAATAAGTTGACTACTATAATTTGTGTAGCAACTCTTTTTTGCAAAAAAACAAAAACAAAAGTGACATTTGGTGCAAAGGTGACAGTTTTTTGCAGAATAAAAAAAACAAGAACAAAAAATAACGATTACTATCAACTATTAAAAAGTGACACTTTTTATTTATAAAGTGATAGTAATATCTTAAGACGTGACAGTAATGTGTCGCTAATTTATGAAAAATGTGACACTTTTGAGGGCAAAAAGTGACAACAAAAAGAAAGCAGATTCAAAAGAATATTAAAGCAGATCATTTGCGTACCACAATTCAATAGCTTGATCATTATCATCAAATTGGGTCCTATTATCCAAGATTTCAATTTTGCTATCACGAAAATTCACCATGATGCAAAAAAAATTATTATCCCAATGTATAGGCACAAAAACCTAGAGAATATTAAATTTACATTTATTACTTTACGACTTAAAAACAAAACATTCATTAACAAAAAGCACCTCACCAGAAAAACAGACAAAAGAGAACTATTAAAAAAGAATACTAACCATATCAACTGTCCTCGCATCCCCAACATCGGCAATAAATGACTCCAAACTCGATCTCATAGATGCAACATTCTCATCAGCCTTCCCCACTCCATGCAAGATCATCGAGAGATAAAACTTTTGACAAAAAGTAAATTAAAACTGTAAATATACAAACTAATTATGCATATAAAGTATTTGAAATCACTAATGTGTAAAACTTACACTGTGTGTGGTATCCAATAATATACGTTTGAAATTGTCATTAGCATCTTGTGCATGATTTAGAACCAACACATATGCATCAATGACATTAGTAAACACCCACTGTTTTTGATTTAACGATAACATCTCTTTCTTTGAGATTGTACGACCATCTCCATTCAGAAAAAGGACATCACTAAAAAAGAATCAACAACAAAAGTGTAAAAAAATTTGACACTTTTCAAATTTTCTGAGTCACATTTACTTCCCAACAGTGTCAATTTTGAATAATGACAATAAAAAAGAGAAAAGTACCAAAACAAATGAGAATAAATCTAAAATAATCTGTTAAAAATTAACTTATGTTTCATCATAAAAAGACTCTGCATCGAACAAGCAAAAATCAAGCACTTGCTTCTCTCGTTCATCCACATCCACCATCAGCCTCTTGTTTTGGGACATAAAGTTGGAAAGATAACCAATCTTCTCAGCTGTTGTGCAATCTTCGTATGACAGAGGGCCATACACTTCACTAGAATGATTATGTTCTCTAGCACTCGCAGACTTCTTTGCTGCATCCAGTCCTACATCCACATCATCAACTTCATTCGTATCTTTGCACACCGATGTTCGAAGCTCAGGTGGGAGAAGGTGGAAAGAGGAGATATCCTCGTGAAGATTCCTCGTTAAAATAAATTTTGATATCTCCTCATCCATAGTTGCAGGACAGTTTCATCGGCCTATAACTTCTTAATTGCATAAAGGAAATCTTCGATAGCATTGATCTTCTTAGACTGAGATAGAACCGGAGTTGGGAAGTGAAGATGGAACAAGAGTCGGGTGCAGCGAAGATGGAATAGGAGTCGAGGACTTCAAAGATGGAACCGGAGTCGGAGGCAGAGAGGATGGGACCGGAGTCGGTAGTTGTGAAGGGAACCAGAATTGGGGGCTGTCAAGATGAAATCGAGGGCTCCAAGTTTTCTCCATATATGTCAGTCTTTTCATGTAATGTTCAGAAATAATAAACATGTCCCTTTCAAACAATAGGAAAATCTCTTGCACATGCTGAAAGGGGAAAAAACAGAAATATCAGAAGTGACACTTATAACACAAAAAGTGACAATTAAATTATGAAAAGTGACAGTAATGATTTGTACATATTTGTATATGATTTTCGTGTTTTTGCATCATGTGTTGTGTGCTTTTAGGGTGTTTAGGTTTATCTTTTTGTCGTTTTTCTTCCTTTTGATGTTTTTCATTTCATTTCGTGTTTTAATGTTTTTCTATTCTATTTTATAAGTAATAATCTAATTTTGCTTTATCTTTGCATTTCAGCTCAAAACGAACAAGACGATATGCACGAAGTGCCGAAGCACTGCAGATGCCCGCAGCCAGCGCAGCATCGACGCCGGGAGATGCCCGCGTCGGTCGACGCTAGGTCGACGCAAACTCTCTGTTGCGTCGACCTCTGCTCCGCCATTCGATGCACAAGCCGACGCATCCTCCCAGTCGCGTTGATCCACGCATGCATCGGTCGATGCCATTCCTGGTCGATGTGAGAACTTTGGCACACGTCGAATGACGCACTAGCCCGCTTCGATCGACGCTAAGGCTAAGGCATTTTGAGCGGTTATTTTCATCAAAACTATATAAACTCGTGGGTTTCTTCATTTTCATGTGCTGGAACGAGGGGGAAAGGTTCAGGACAATGCAAAGAAACCTCAGTTCATGCCCCTTTCAATTCAAGCAAGATTAGCGTTTAATAATTTGTAGTTTCGTTGTTTCTATGCCCTCCGACGTTCAAGATCATTTCTCGTCATTGAAGATTGTTGGATTGCTGATGCTTTTCTAGATCATATGTTTTTTTGTACTTTGTTTAATAGTTTTTATCGTGTAGCTTTAGTTTTCCTTTGAATGTTAATGTTGAACTTTGATAGCATAAATTAGTGTAATCCTTTTACCGTTCTTCTTGTTCTTAATTCATGTTTACATTCATGCTTTGCGTTGAAATTATGTTTTGATCATGTTGATGTTTGTAGGCTAATTTTATCGTTCTAGTGCCTAGGGTCATTTAGAACCATCGGGATTGACAACCCTGATCGTGGAGATGACTCTGGTGCACTAGAACCCTCGTTTTTATAATCGTTTTAAAGGCTTTTAATTTTATTGCTCGTAGATGTTAGAACTCCCAAACCAAATTGGATCGAGTGTTTAGTTTAATTTTTATTTCTTCGTTATGTTCATAAAACCAAACACCGGAATAGCATTCGATTAGTCTTCCTTGTGATTCGACTCGAGTCCAACTTACCGCCTACAATAGCTCCGTTCTCTTGCGGACGAGCTTTTTATTTTTAAATAAAAAGTATGTGTAAAAAGTTCGATTCAAGTAATATTAGGAAAAGTGACAACTATTATAAAAATTAAAAACTCAAATCTTTTGCATTTTTCTGAATCTATTTATTTGAAGGCAGGTCCAGCGGTAATTTGAATTGTATAAATTCATGGCCATTCTCATCATCTTCCTCAATGATTCCATCATTTTTTTGTCCCTCGTTCCGTGATTTTTCATTGATAAAATTTAGAGATCCTGAAATAGGATAGATGTCCACCCACTCTCCTTGTCCAAACTCTCCAGCTTGTTTCTCTTCTTTCACTCTTGTTCGGATGCTTTCGGCAGTCCAATGTTGAATGAGCGGAAGAGAAGATGATTCAGCTTTCCCCTTCCATTTCAACCTATGAAAATAAACAATTTGCAGGACCAACACGCACCCGCTTACGTATGTTACACTTTTTTTTATTGTACTTGATAACCGATCTACAAAGCCTATCCAACACAAATGAACACCAATCCAGCTTGGGAATCGCCTTCACGTCAATCAATGATTTTAGCACATTAAAATAAACATTCCCATTTGCAGTTGATGCAAGAAAACTCGATAAGCTCACCAACATAAACAGCTTTATGAAATCATCCCCACCTTCTCCAACTTTTTCCAAAAGCAGTAACTTCAAAGATGCAACAGAGCAGATTTCACCAATCCCACACCTCATCTTTAAATCATTGACAATCTTCGCATCCACTTTCATTTTGCAAAGCACAACTTCGTGCCCGCTATTCCTAGGAAGAAGAAATATATAATAGATATAATCGATAGTTACAACAAACTTCTTGTTCGAATCTACGTTCAACATCCGAATCATCCCATTGAACCTACTAACCAACCACCCCAATATCTCGGTGGGCAGCTGAACCAAACTTTTGTGCACCCCTTTTTAATAAATTAATTTAAAAGCACGTCAGTTTGCTCGCAAGAGTACGAGGTACTTGTAGGGTGATGAGTTTGACTCGAGTCGTATCTCTCGAGGAAACAACTATTCGGTCTTTTGGATAATTTTCTCAATTTACGAACTAAATAAAATACATGTACATTTGGGTTTTTGAAAGATTTTGAATTGATCATTATAGCTAAAGCAATAATTAAACTAATTACTTTAAACTAGATTATCAACTACGAGCAATAACTAAATTATCAATGAAACGCAACCATGAATTAAACCTAATTAAAGAATCTAAGAGCATGAACATAAGAAATTATCACTAAGCAATGTATCATATGAATCTAAGAACGAATAACTAAGCATAAATCAATCGCATAAATAAACTAAAGTAATCCAATATCCAATATCCAAGCACGAAACGATTAAACTAATTATTAAAACTAGAATTAACTAAGAAATTAACTACAAAATTAACTAAGAGTTTAGAGTACTTATTGGAACTAAGAAAACCAGTAAAAAGCTCCAGCTATTCCGGAGTTGCACGTCGATCTTGGGCGAAGATTGAATCCCGAACGTGAAAATTCGATGTTTTGGACGCGTTGTTCTTTGGTCTCCGTCTTCAAATCTCGTTATGAGATGTGGAATTATGTTTATTATAATCTAAGAAACCCTAGGTAGTCGTCACTTCTCCCAAAAACTGAAATATGGAGGGTTTTTATAGATATAACAAGTCTTGGCGCCCACGAAACCCTAAAATTGCGAAACTGGGCTGTCGCGTCGATCGACACAGGCTGTCTCTCGGTGTCGATGCGGCCTGGGTGTGTGCGTCGGCTGGGTGGGTGCGTCGACTGACGCATGCTTGGATCGACGCCTCAGAAAGTTGCGTCGACCTTGCGTCGACCAACGCCTCTTCAATCGAAGTTTCAGAATATTACGTCGGCTGGGCGTCGATCGTCGCGCATCATGGCTCGCGTCAACGGAGCATCGACGCTCGCGTCGATCGACGCGACAGACAGTCCGTCTCAATTTCTCGATCTTTTTGCTACTCATTCACCAAAAAGCTCGTTCTCCTATTCTTGAACATCGAATTTTGTCTATTACGCGCTGAACTCTTCTGGTTACTTAGCTGTAAGGTGAAAATCAATGAAATATCACCTATTTGCATCAATTACGATTAAAATACGGTAAAATAATCTGGAACTATAAAATACGGAATTAATGCTTAAATCGTCCAACTTATACCAAAAACAAATAGAAAAATGAACTAAAAAGCTAATAAAATAAGGACAAATCTACGTTAATCAGCAGCTGCGTCACTTTCATCTTCAACAAGCCCCCAAATCCAATCTTCTTAATATCTTTCTTTTTTGGCTGACAGTGCACAAACAACATCGACCAGGGCTTTAGGTCTGCTTTTGGATGCAAAGGCTCTGCAGAAAAAAAAAGATAGAATATATATAAGGACAAAATTGACAAAAAGAAGGTAATAATTGACAACTATAAAGTAATAAATGACAGAAAAATACGGTCAAAAGTGACAAAAAAAAATAATAAGTGACAGATAAAGTGATAAGTGATAGAAAATAAGGTCAGAAGTGACAAATAAAAGTTGAAATATCATTTCACAGGTAAAGCACCTTCACATAATGGTTATATATAGGACATAAGCTTTTATAAGTACTCCGGTTTCTATACTACTTTTATTACTTTGATCACATAATCACTCACCGGAATAGTATACGTACACAATCACATTTAGCAGCATACAATTTAGCCATCGAGAGAAAAAACAAAGATCATTTCAGAATATCAAATGAAACTAATTCCCCAAATTATGCAACTAGTCCAACACAAAAATATAAAAAAATCACTAACTATAAAAGCATACATGATTTATATAAGACCATAATCAACATTCAAAAGGCTTGAGTTTGATTTCTAAAGAACAAGTTTCAGTAAAATGCAATTAAACTTCACCAAAATGCAACTCCATATGTTTTTTAAAGATAATAAGTGACGTATATAATATGATAAGTGACAGAAAATAAGATCAAAAGTGACAAAAAAAAGATAATAAGTGAAAGATATAAAGTTATAAGTGACAGAAAATAAGGTCAAAAGTGACCAAATAAAAGCTAATAAGTGATAAATAAAAGTTAATAAGGGACCAAAAAAACATAGGACAAAAGTGACCAGAAATAAAGTCAAAAGTGACAATAAAAAGTTAATAAGTGACAAACTATTGAAGAAAAATTAATAATTCCAAAAATAAAATAAAATTAATAACCTCTCATCATCTTCTGTTTGCGCCTTCAATTTCTTTTTCACCATTTTCTTCACTCCCTTTGAAACTATAGATTGATCCTTTGCTGGTATAGCTTGATTCATTGCCGGTACAGCTTGATCATTCACAGTTGAACTTTGTGCCTTCCGTTTCTTTGCTTGTTTCATTTTTCCAGTTTCTTCGATTATATATTTAGCTGGTTCTGCAGTTTCTTCAGCTGATGAATTTTTCCCTTTTCTCAGGTTCCTTGATTGAATGTTCAGATTCTTTAGAAGTTCCCTCCATCAAACCCTTTTTTACCCTTCATCGGGTAATTCTGATTCTTCAGCATCTCAGCTTCGTCAATTGCAACTTTGGCTTCTTCAATTACAGGTAGTAGTTTTGGCTTTTTTCCTTTCGGAACCCTCAACAGTACTTTTAAATTCTTCGAGGGCTCAGTAGCTTGAATTGCAGCTTCAGCTACAATCAGAGTTTCTTCAACCAACATTTTTTTAATCTTCTTCTTTGATTGATCCTTTAATTGATCTTTCATGGGCTCGTGCTTCCTATTCCACACAACCTGATTCTGTCCCATGTGACAAACAAATACACACATGCAATTATCAATATAAAGTTACTAACCAACAGGCAACGATAAGCTACTACCGACTAGAATGAACAAGAATCATGATGAATTGAAGAAACTTAATCACAGAAATCATAAAAAAATTTAATGCGGCTAGAGATCATAGAAAAACTTAATGTGATAAAAATAAAAAGGAGCAGAAATTATAATAGCAAAAATGCAGAATCTCAAGTAATGAAATGCCCAGACCAAGCCTACACCATCACCACACCCCTCATCCCTGAATGAGCAGAAACAACATATGAAGAGGAGTGTTATGGCTGCCCAAAAATTGCTACATTACGAGAATTCCTAGTATTCATAGCATTCTACATGTGTTTAGTTTTCTATCATCAGTTTCATCATAAAACAAGGTTAGTTTCAAAAAGTATCCTAAAAAAATGGCTTTCAAAGTTACAAAAACTAAAACCCCTAATATAAATATACTTCCAGAGCTTTTTCTGTAATCATTCCCAAAAACAATTACAAATGATATAACTATCAATTTTCCACTCAAGCAGCATTTATCATTTTAATCAGACAGCAGAAATCTATTTTCCATTTCATTTTTTTGAAGTAGAGCATCTATTCTGAAGACCTTTAACATTATTTAAGCTATAAATAATTTGATATGTAATGTGCACTAAACTGTAATATTCTATGATCTATCTATTAAGAAGTCATCTGAAGTAGATAATACGAGAATGGGAAAAACATACACTGAAAAATTTCATAAAAAAAGATTGAACATCGGATACATCAGCAGCATTAGAAGGACTAAAAGCTGATGGCTCCAGGGAACAATCCATTACTATCGGTGTTGGGACTACTAACAGCTCTTCAAGTAAATGAATATTCCCATACAAAAACCTACCCCCCCCCCCCCCCCCACCCCCACCTCTCATACCTCACGCAAGTGACATTAATTGTATGCTAGTGCAACATCAAATTTGCTAGCAAAACATCAATTATATGACAAAAGCTAAGCAAACAAACCAAGCAAAGAATTAAACCCTAAAACTTACAATTGTAAAACTCAGAAAAAAAAGAATAAAGCTCACAATTTTTATTCGAGGTAGTGGTGTGGTGCGTGAGGCCGGGAATCCTAGTGTTTTCCGGCGAGACGATTAAAAAAATCATGGCGAAACGAAGCAAAGTCCGGCGAATCGGTTCAGAGATTTTTTTTTTTTTTGCAGAATCTGGCAATGATATTCTACCGTAGACAAGATGCAAGTCCGGCGAGAGAAGGAGTGTACGACAGTTATTTTGTGGAGAGAAATCGAAAACCCTAACTTTTCTTCTAAAAATCCCCGTCCGCAAGTCTTGTAATTGTAGTTTGCATCATTTTTTTGGGTTTTATATGAACCCATTTTCATTTGGGTCGGATCCGGGTTGAAGGTGGGTCGGAGCCCGTCACACAGAAAATAGACCCGTATGGCTGCCACATTTGAGTGGTTTCCTAATTTTAATTATCATGGATCATGGAGCTCACGAATGTTTTGGGAAATTATTCTCTCTTTTTATACAATTTATATTGATACTGACTTAAGTATCGGAGGGCCTACGCCAGGGCTGTCTATCTTAAGCTTTGTGCAGGTTGTTTGTGGTTGAGAAGACAATTCGAGGTGATCTGACCTCTTTCTTGGTAAGCCAATTTTTTTTGTTACATCAAGTGGCGCCGTTTATGTGAATAGAGGGACATCAAGCCCTTGGACGAAAGACGTAATAATACGCAATTTAGTCGATCAGGTACACTCATTTAAATCATATAAAAGGGAAGATTCTTGGTCTTTTTTGTCGTCTAGAACTTGGGGGATGTGGTTTAATATGTTTATTTAGTTTAAGATGATTTAACTAATTTATTTGGTTTTATGTGGTATAATTTGTATGGTTTGGTTGATTTATTTTAATATGGTGTATTTGACATAAACATGGTTTATATGGGTTTATTTGATTATATGATTATTTGGTATATTTAACATGGTTCATTTGGTTAGTTTGGTTTAATAATATTTGTTCGGTTTAATATTATTTAGTTTATTTGGATAATATGGTTTAGCAGGTTTATTTGGTTTTATAGGGTTTGGTTTATTTGATATGGTTTAATTGATTGATTTGGTTTGATTCATTTATTTGGTTTGAATATGAGAGACTTGCTTGTTTATTTGGTTTATTTAGGGTTGAAGTGGTTTGGTTGATTTATTTGGTTTATATGGTTTAAATGATTTATATGATTAATATTATTTATGTGATTTATTTGTTTTATTTGGTCTATTTGGGTTCATACGGTTATTAGGATTGGTATGGTTTATTTTTGTTTAAATGGTAATTTAAACTATTTTGCTTAATACGGTTATTGAGATTGGTATGGTTTATTTTGATTTGGGATAGTTAATTTGATTATTTGTCTTAATAATATATTGCAATTTGTATGGTTTATTTTAATTAAGGATGGTTAATTAGATTTATTTTGCTTAATATTATTTATCTGATTTTTTATTTAGCTTAAATATGGGGGACTACTAAATTTACTTGATTTAATATGATTTATATGGTTAACTAATATATTTGGTTTAATAGAGTCTATTTGGTTTTATATGATTTATTTGATTTATATAAGTCGGTTTATTTAATATGATTTACTTGATTTGATATAGTTCATTTAGCTCGATCTAAATGGTTATGATATATGGTCTGATTTAAATTGTTATGGTCTTGTTGCGAGTTTGGTTTTGGTCGTATGAATTGATGGTATGATTTAATGGATTGTATGGTTTATGGATATGGTTATGGTATTGCCCGACACTTGTTTAGATCGGTGATGGTTTTTTTATGTTTTTTATTGGCTCACATTTGTTTAGGTCGGCGATAGTTATGGTTTTATGGTTTTTATGGTTTTATGGGCTGAAGCTTTTTTAAGTCGGTGATGGTTATGGCTTTATGGTTCTTATTGTATTATGAGCTGATGCTTGTTTAGTTCGGCAAGGTTAGGGTTATATGGTTATGGGATGACGCTTATTTACGTCGGTGATGGTTATGGTTTTAAGGTTTTCATGGTTAAGGGCTGACGCATATTTAGGTCGGCGATGATTATGGTTTTATGGATGTGGTATGGTTGACGGTTGTTTATGTCGAAGATGGTTTGTATGGATATGGTTGTATGGTTTTGGAATGGGCTGACGTTTTTATTTGGTAGGCAATGGTTTGTATAGATATGGTTGTATGATTATGAAATGGGCTGACGATTTTATTAGGACAGCGATGGTTTGTATAGATATGGATGTATGGTTATGGAATGGGCTGACGCCTTTATTAAGTCGGCGATAATTTATATGGAATGGGCTGACGCTTTTATTAGGTCAGCAATAACTTGTATGGATATGGTTGTATGGTTATGGAATGGGCTGACGCTTTTATTAGGTATGGAATGGGCTGACGCTTCTATTAGGTCAGCGATGGAATGGGCTGAAGCATTTATTAGGTCGGCAATGATTTGTATTAATATGTTTGTATAGTTATGGAATGGGCTGACGCTTTTATTAGGTCGTGAATTTTTTGTATGGAGATTGTTTATGGTTTTGTGGTTATGATCTGACACTCATTTAAGTTGGAGATATTATATAGTCATGGTTTAGAATATGGGGTACTAACTATTCATATGGTCTAATTGGTGTGGTATAAATATGGGGTACTATTCATATTTTTATTTAGATTATATGAGTTAGTTGGTTAATTTGGTTTATTTAAGTTTGGTATGGTTTAGTTAATTTGATTTGGTTTTATGTAGTTTGATTTGTATATGAGTCTATGGGTTGGTGCTTAGGTCGGAAAGGTGGATAGGGCTTAAGGATAAGGTTATGGGTATGGATACAGTTGGCTCGACCTGTTTTAAATCGGACAAATGGTTTTGTGGTTGACTTATTTTAGGTCGGATAAATGGAATGTGGTTATGGTCATTGTTGAAACATGCTTTCAAGAATAAGTAATTTTGTATGAGTAATAATGTGTGAAATACAGAAAGTTAGGAGTATAAAGGTGATCACGTTCTATTTCAATAAATCTTTATTTTTTATATTCTGCCTTATTTCATACCTCGATCAGCTAGAATATGGGGAACTAGCTGATACGATATCAAAAATCGACTCGACTATATATGGTAAGAAAGTAACGAAAATGGTAGAAGGTTCTAAGTCCCGACGTATATGGTAAAGTGATTTATATGGTTATGGGGGGCCCCAACAGGTTGGTAACATTGTAATAATAAGGTTTTATAGTTATTATGAAATTGTGGAAAGAAGGAATTCTAGTATGAGAATATTTCCTATTATGTAGGAATACAATTAAGAGATTTAATCTCATCTTATGAAGGAATTCTATTTTGTTGGTGGACAAGTCTAAATAATCTTATAAATATGGGATTCAAGCTCTTATTTCATAACTTCAATTATCATGGATCATGGAGCTCACGGATTTTGGGGAATTATTCTCTCTTTTTATACAGTTTATATGGATACTGACTTAAGTATCGGAGGGCCTACACTGGGGCTGTTTAGCTTGGGCTTTTTCCAGGTCGTTCGCGGTCGAGAAGACAATTCGAGGCGATCCGACCTCTTTCTTGATAAGCTAATTTTTTTTGTTACATCATCTCTTTCCGCTTTCATAATGTATCTTTCTCATGCCTCTTTAATGTCCTCCTCGAAGTCCTAGTTATTGAAGTCAATTTTTTCTCACCAAATCTAACGCGGAAAAGTATACTCGATTAAAATAAACCTCAACAATCTGGCTCCCTCAAAATAACATTCGGGTGGGTTCAATTAACTGCTGCAATTAATTGGAGCAGAGGGAGGTGGAAAAACATTTGTCTATATAATCACACCATTTCAGCCTTTTCATGGAAGAGAATAAACTTGGGGTATCCACACCAGTTTAGAAGTTCTTATTCCTTGAGAAAGCGAAGACGACAATTAATGCGGACAGCTGCGGTAGTAGGAGTGTGAATTCTCCACCCCACAAAAAACAAAAGGTAATATCTGAACCCAATTACAACTTTTCGAAGCTCTAGGTAATAGATTTGTTGCCATCAAAATTCATGATTTCTAGATAGGCTACTTAAAAATTCCTCATACTATTCATAAACATAAAAATTGGGAATTTGGTTTTCTCGATTAACAGAACTCCCAATCGGTGACATCCATGAATCTAAATGCAATCGTTCTCACTACAAGAAACTCGAGGTTAGATGAAGATAAATTTTATCATATAAAGTGTTTTTTTCATGATTGAAATTAATTTGACGAGACTTGGGTGTCATAGAGGTTGTCACGGTATGACAATCATGATAGGTAAAAGTGATGATTTTTTTAAACTCGTTATAATGTTAGCTTTTGATAACACTGATGAATATTGTCATCATATATTATACTATTTGGTGACTAATTCGTCACTTATGTGATCAGATATTTGTCATTTAAAGATTTGTAATGTCAGTATATGTTACCATGTTAAATGACGAACCCTTCTTTTTTATCATCAAAACGTTCGACTTTCAATGACAAAAATAATTATAGTGACAATATTCATTGAATTATAATGACGCTCCAATTATCATAATTTGCATTAAATATTTTTCAAATATAATTTAATTTGTCACAAAAGAGTTTTTTGTTAATGACGAAATAATGATCGTCACTGAACAAGTATATTTACAATGACAAAATAATGTGTCACCAATTACTATGAAAGGTGTTGACGTGTTCTATCATAAAAAGATAGAAATATGTGATGAAAATTAGAATCATCACAAAAGATATATGCTCGATGATGATCTAAGGGGAACGTATTCAGTATATGAGATTATATGGTGATATGTCAATTATCACAAATAAGTTAGTTTCAGTGACAATTTCCTATCATTATGTGACGAAACAAGTTGTGATAATTCATTTTAAGTGACAAATTTAAAATTATTATGCGATGCTATAAGTTGTAATAATTGATTCAATGATAACACTTCCATAGTCACAATTTTATTGCTTTCTTTCATGACGACATAAATAGTCTTGAATATGTACATTGATTTATCATAAATATTGTAAAGAAGAAAATATAAAATGAAAATGAACGCAAACAAGCGTGTATCATTACAAGATAAATGGTAATATTAAAAGGTGGAAAAGCATAATACAAATGTTTGTTTTTTTGGTATTTGTAATTTCTTTAATCTAGGATGTGTTTCTATTTTAATAGGTACAAATGTAATTTTGGTACTTCATATGCTTACATTAATCTATCTCTTGTATACTCAAAGATATTCTAGGTGGTAGCATCGGTTGTGTGACTTAATTTGCTAGATATTACATATTAATGTGCATGGTGTTGGTTTAATGCTGGTAGATGGCAGCAGGTCACAACATTTTACATATTCTTCTGCTGGGGTTGATGCCCATTGCCCACCCAAAAATGGGAGGATATTTATTACAACCATGTACGATGAGTTTTTTAAAGGTAATGTAGCAGGCAACAAATTCATGAAATCCTAATGTTGTGCATTTATGGCTACAATGAAAGAAAAGTTCCCAGTATATACGTATACCCCATCACAACTAAAAGCCAAATGTGATCGACTGAAGCAATGGTGTAATAGATAACATAGAATCCTAACTGAAAATGTAATCAGCACAAAGGATAAAGATAAGATCATGCAAAGCAAATGTATACGTCACATGCAAAGACAGCATAGGGGGTAAATGATGTGTGTACACGTATAAGAATTCTAGTGGCTTCTTCTAGGGTTTGTTAGCTATATATGGAAGCATTGTAACCCTACTTTATCAACAATTAATGTGAACACACGAAAATAGCCACTTTTGTTGTATGGCGTTTCAATGGTTAAAGCTTGCAGCTTTACTTTTCTATTCAGCTTTTATGCTGCAGCATGCTTTATTTTACATGGTATCAGAGCTTAGCTGTCTTTGATCCATTACTTTCCTTTTTCAAACAACTTTTCTTTTCACCTTTATGCTTAAGACCATGACTGATCAAGTAATACAACCACAAGCTCACCTTATTTCAATAAAGCTGACTAATAAGAATTTTTTATTATGGAGGCAACAGATCTGGGTAGCAGCTGCTAGCTACGGTTTAGAAGGATATCTTACTGGATATGTAAAGGCTCCAAGTCAACACATCACAACTACTGGAGAGGCGGATGAAGTCTTGATTCCAGCTTATGTTCATTGGAAAAGGCAAGATCAGCTCATGGTTTCATGGATCTTGTCTTCTCTCACAGAGAGTCTACTCATGACAACTGTAGGGCTAGATACTGCTTCAGACATTTGGAGATCCATTGAGAATACTTTTGCCAATTAAAATAAGGCAAAAGTAATGAAGATAAGGCTACAATTGCAAGTCTTGAAAAAGGGAAACTTGAGCATGAGGGATTCTCTTAACAAGATAAAATCTTCTTGTGACTTAATGTCACCAGCTGGAGAAATTATCTCTGAATCTGATCAAATCCTCTACATACTTGGAGGCCTAGGTCCTGAATACAATCCAGTTCTTATTTCTCTTACATCTAGGGGCCCCACTCATCCTATAACACTAACTGAGGCTTACTCTATCCTTCTCAGCTTCGAGAATAGATTGGAGCCATTGGAATATCAATTTGGAAATGGAGAAGAAAATGGGTTCTCTTTGAATCTCACCACTAGAAGCAGAGGACGTAGATCAGGATTTCACTATCCAAATAGAGGCGGAGGTTTTCATAATACATCAGGATCAAGTAACGGAGGTAGATGAAGCTCTTTCAGAGGTGGAAATTATAGAGGCAGAGGAGGAAGATGAAGCTTTTACAAGCCCAAATGCCAAATATGTCATTTCAATGATCATACTGCAGACAAGTGTTATCAGAGGATGAATATGGATTCTTCTCCCATGAGCAATTCTGGAAACTCTGGTCATCAAGCCAATCTGCATCAAAACAGTTAGATGAGTGCTAATGTTGCAAGTGGAGTGGATCATGAGGCAAAGGATGAAAGCTATTGGTGTCCTAATTCAGGAGACATGAATCACATCACTTATAATTGCAGCAATCTTAATATGGCTACTGATTATCAAGGAGGGAGAAAATCCACATGGGGAATGGCACAGGTTTGTCAATATCTCACTATGGTAATTCATTTGTTAAATCTTCTCCCTATAGAGACTCCGATCCATCGTTTTTACTAAAAAAACCTTTTACATGTTCCATCCATAACAAAGAACCTGATTAGTGTATCTCAGTTTGCTAAGGACAAAAAAATGTTTTTTTGAATTTCACCTTCTTCTTGTGCTGGGAAGGATCTAGCCACAAGGATGCTACTGCTTAGAGGGACAATTAAAGGGTCTATATTGTTTCAATCTCACCAACATCAAATCCTAAGAATCAAACCACTTAGATCATGTTTTTCCTTCAAATTCCAAACTTTCAATAAACTCTGCTGAGATTAAGAATAATGTCACATTCGATGTTTGGCATTTTAGAATGGGGCATGCACCCTTAGATGTTGTCAAAAAGGCTCTTTCCACTTGTAAGATTGATTTCCATGATGTTAATGAAAGTGATGCTTTGTTCTCCTCATGTATAAAATCAAAATCTCACAGATTACCTTTTTCTCATTCACATACAATGCATCATAATGAATTTGATCTGATCCATAGTGACTTATGGGGACCAGCACCTATCAGATCATCATCTGGTTTTACTTATTACATAAATTGCATTGATCATGCTACCAGATTTACCTGGATTTACTTTCTTAAGAGTAAGTCGGATGCACTTAAGGCATTTGTGAATTCTAAAACCCTTGTTGAAACTCAGTATAACATAAAAATAAAGTCCTTTCAGACAGATGGAGGTGGAGAATTCATTGCTATGAGCAAGTTTCTGTCTGAAAATAGAATAATTCATAGAATGTCTTGTCCATATACTCCACAACAAAATGGAGTTGCTGAGAGAAAACACAAACATTTGGTTGAGGTAGGTTTAGCATTGATTGCTCACTCTGATATACCAACAAGATATTGGGATAATGCCTTTTCAACTGCCACCAACATTATTAATAGAACACCTTCAAGAATTATAATGACAAAACTCCTTTTGAAGCCTTAAATAAACCAAAACCAAACCTACACACTCTGAGAGCTTTTGGGTGTCTTTGCTATACATTGCTTAGACCATAAAACAAACACAAGCTTCAGTTCAGAAGTGAACTAACAACTTTCATTGGATACAACCCACATCATAAGGGGTACAAAGTTTTGTTAGTTGGAGGAAAAGTGATCATCAGCAGACATGTTCTATTATGAAAAGATCTTTCCATTTTCAAAACATAAAGTTTCAGCACCTAGCAATAATAGTTCATTATCAGCACTACCATCACTGATTATTGGTAGCATTAATGTCCCAGTCTTGCCATCTGAACCCCCCAATAACTCTAACTCCAATTTCACCAGCTCTAACGATGCTAATAAAATTTCAGCAAGTTCCTCAAACTCTACCTCACACATACATACTCCTTCTCAAGCCCCGTCATTTTCTCAGGTTAAATCCCCTTCAGAGTCTTTAAAAGGAGGATTGATAACTATTGGTTTACCTATTGAGAATGTTGATGCACCTGCTGTTGCTAATGTCACTAATCGGAATGCAGGAACTCATCCAATCCTCACCAAGTCAAAAGTAGGAGTATACAAGTCTAAAGCATATGTGTGTGAAGTGATCCAGGAGCCTGTTTTTGATTATGAGGCAATCAACACACCAGAATGGAAGAATGCTATGAACAAGGAATATTCTGCACTAATGAGAAATCAAACTTTGATTCTCAGAAAACTGCCTGATGGTAAAAAAGCTATGGGTTGCAGATGGATATACAAAATCAAGAAGAATACAGATGGCTCTGTAGCAAGACTTAAAGCTAGATTAGTTGCAAAGGGGTACTCTCAAGTACTTGGTTTTGATTATCTTGACACCTATAGCCCTATTGTTAGGCCTACAACTCTTAGAACATTACTGAGTATTACTTTGTTTAGAAATTGGGAAATTAGAAAGCTTGACATAGACAATGCCTTCCTCAATGAAGACATAGATGTGGAATTGTACATGCATTAACCACCACGTTTTGTTGAACCAGGTCAAGAGCATCTTGTGTGTAAGCTCAAAAGATCACTTTATGGGCTCAAACAGGCATCCAAAACTTAGTTTGATATATTTGGGAAGGTATATATATCAATGGTATTTTAAGCTTCAAAAGATGACACTTCAGTTTATTTCAGGTATGATCAAGGGGACACAATAATCATATTGGTGTATGTTGATGACATCATCATCACATGTAGCAATAAGAAGGGAATCTAGGCTACTATTGATAACATCAGTAAACAATTTTCTTTAAAGGATCTTGGAGCACTGAACTACTTCTTGGGCATAGAAATTCAACATGTTCATGATGGATACTTTCTTAGACAAAGAAAATACATTGAAAACATCATAGAGAGAGTAGGAATGAAGGGAGCAAAAGGATTGTCATCTCCTATGCTCTCTAATCCTCCTTTATCAAAGTTTAAGGGTAATCCACACCAAGACAACATTTTGTAAAGGAGTATAGTGGGAGCACTACAGTATGCTACCATCACAAGGCCTGAAATTGCCTACAGTGTCAACAAAGTTAGCCAATTCATGCAAACACCTCTGGATACTCATTGGAAGGTAAGAGGATTATCATATATCATCTTGCAGGAACAGTGAACTATGGCTTGCACTTTAGCCTTTCAAAAAATATAGACTTAATGGCTTTTGCAGATGCAGACTGGGCAACAGATCCAGATGACAGGAGATCAACTAATGGTTCATGTGTTTTTCTTAGATCAAACATCATTTCATCGAATTCCAAGAAGCAGCCTGTGTCTAGGTCTAGTTGTGAATCTGAATATAGAAGCCTATCACATACAGTTTGTGATGTAATCTGGTTGCAGCAGCTATTAAAAGAACTTAAAGTTGATCAGCATAGAATCCCAATAATATGGATAGATAATCAAAGTGCAATTGCCTTAGAAAGTAATCCTATGCATCTTCCTAGAACAAGGAATTTTGAGATTGACCTGCACTTTGTCAGAGAAAAACTGCAAAATAAAAGCATTTCTATTCAGCATCTGCCATCATGTGATCAACTAGCCGATATATTCACCAAGCCTATTGCAGGACAATCTTTCGTTCGATTAAGGAATAAATTATTTGTCTTGCCATTGGACTCGATCGGATTGAGGGGGCATGAAAATGTAATCGACATAAAAGACAAAAATAAGATCATGCAAAGCTCATGCACACGTCATATGCAAAGATAGCTCATCAAGCCACTGTGAGCTGAGGGTTTTGTCCTATTTGTAGCAAATGATGTGTGTACATATATAGGAATTCTAGTGGATTCTTCTAGGGATTGTTAGCTGTATATGGAACCATTGTAACCCTAATTTATCATCAATTAATGTGAATTTGTTTGTCTGGTGTTTCAATGGTTAAAGCTTGCAGCTTTGCTTTTCTATGCAACTTTTATGTTGTGGCTTGCTTTATTTTATACTAACTACTGCTACCAGCTTTGGTTGGGATGAGGCAAACGGGTTTATCATCAGATTTGAATAATCTTAGGAACTTTGGATATCTGTAATGTTTTCTAACCTCTTTTTTGTTTCTTATTGTATGTACAAAATGATATTGTGGTCCGATCGCAACCTAAATATTAATATGGGCAGGCGAACCCTTTTTATAATGTGTTGCATCGTAATGAGATTCTTTTCTACCCAGAATTAACTATAATTTTTTCGTCCACTATTGAAATAGGGAATATGGCCCGAGCTTCAACCCAATGTCGGACATATATTGCAAAGATGAATAAAACCACCATCCGGCTAAAAATACATCGTGGGAGCCAAACGGGAGCACACCTTCCCTTAGTACCCACCGGCCAAGAACTGCTACTCCACTTAGCAGATCTCACCATCGTAAACCACAAGTGTCATCAGTTGTAAGTGATATGCAGTCATACACTTGACCTCTACTTGGGAAACCACTGCTTCGTGGAGTTTTGTCCCGCTTGGAAAAGGTTTTTATCAGCATCTCGTTCTCCTCGACCAACGATAGGGCGCGTGCGTTTGCCCGATCCACTTAGAAGTTCGGATCTAGCTCTATTCGGCTCTTCCCATGGACACTGGACTTCAACCCCTACAAGGTCCCCTCGGCCTCATCTCAGGTTTGGATTCGCATTTACGAATTACCTATTGAATACTGGGATCATTCTTTCATCTTTAATATCGCTAGAGTTGTAGGAACTCCTTTAAAAATTGATGAGCAATCTATTAATGGCTCAGTGGGCCATTTTTTTCGTGTTTTGGTCGAGATTAACCTGGAGAATACCCTGAACGAGATGGTTATTATTGAGCGTAAAGGTTACTGTGGGTATATCTCTATCGGTTATGAGAACTTGCCGGATTTTTGCTCCTTTTGCAAAACGGTTGGGCACCTGGTTGGCTCTTGTCCTTCCTATAAATCCCATAACGCTCAAAACGTTAATGGAGATGATTGGCGTACGGTTAACACAAGACGCCGTCGCCACCGCCGCTCGGACCCTACGGAGGATAGAGTCCGTACCCGACCGGATCCTCGCCTGACTCTCGATCAACCCCCTTGAAGACTTCAAATGCTTTTAACGCGTTACAAGACAACATCGTCATGGAGTATCCCCCCCCCCCCCCTTGGTGCCCCCCTCAGGTTTCCGATTCTGGAAACCCTTCCCCATAATCCCACTGCTGCTCCTGCTCCCTCTTCTGCCTCAGTTGTGAATAGGCAACCCCTTCCTTTCCCTTCGTCCTCGATACTTCCCGCCGTGGGAAGATGTTTTGATAGAGGTGCCGTGCGTGGCATTCTACCTATGAACTTTCATCCTGCTCCTACTCTCGGCTCTAACTCCCTGAATACCCTTGCCTCTACGGCCACTCAGGATCGCACGCTCACAGTTTACGATCCTAACACTGCGTCTGATTCTCTCTTGAAAAGAGCTAAGAATAGGATCCAAGTGAGTAACCCCTCTCTTAAATTCTCTCTTGACGAGTCGGGGTCCTCTTTCCCACTTCAGCTTATGTCCAAGGCTACCGGGTTACGGTGGTCTTATTTTGACGACACTGAAGCCAGTCTAGCTTCCTTCGAAGATGAGCTCTCTCACCTTGATCTAACAGATAGGAGGAATCGCCACCCCTCTACTCCCACAGTTGTTTAATGCATTGCCTCTTTTGGAACATTCGAGGGATCGGTAACTCGGCCTCTCGTTTAGTCCTTAATGAACTCTGTCGGGTTCACCATCCCAATTTTCTTGCTATAGGGGAACCTATGGTTTCTTTCGATAGCATTCACGTCTCTTTCTGGGAGTCCCTTAATCTCACCCTTGTTGATGAAAACTTTCGTAGCAATGGGATCCCTGATATTTGGATCTTCACGAGACCCACTATTACCTCCACTTCCATCAATTTCTCCTCGGACCAGATCATCGTCATCCGGGCCACCTTCGGGGACCTCATTTTCCACCTTGACTTTGTCCATGCTCACAACACGACTCTAGAGCGTCGCTCTCTTTGGAGGGACATCTTGAGCCTCTCACTCCCCCGCCTGCTGATCATCGGGGATTTTAATGCTGTTTTAGGGGCTCATGAGTGTCGTGGGGGTAACCCTCCTGATGCTTCTTCCTGCTCTGACTTTCGAAGATTCTTGAATGCTGGTGGTTTTGTGGAGGTCATCACTACCGGTGGTTTCTTCACCAGAGTTAGCCGATGCCATTCGGAGTTCTGTTATGCTCGACTGGATGGAGCAATTTTTTCTGCTGACCTGTCCCTTGCGAGTGGGAGGATCTCTGGCCTCCTCCTTCCCTGTAATCGATCAGACCACCACCCTATTCTCATCGATTGCTCTAGAGATTTGCCTACTACCTCGGGCCCTCAGATCTTTCGCTTCCAGAACTTTTGGACCTCGCAACCTGATTTCTGTACCCTCGTCACCTGTTTTGCTTGTAATTGTTGTGTTTTTCTTCGTGTTTTTAGATAGATTTTTATATTGATTTTAGTAGTTTTGAGTCATTTTTTGTTAGGTTTTTAGGTCGTTTCTCTTGTTTTATTGTTTATCGTGTTCTTGCTACTTTTATATTTAATTTGGTTGAATGGGTTCAATTACCTTGAGGTTTTGTGAAATTCTTGGGTTTTTATGTTCAAAATTTCTATTTTATAGGCCAAGGCATTAAGGATCAAAATTGAAGCCAAAAGAGAGGGTCCAAAGCCGAGTGCTGGCGAGCAGGCTGGCGAGTGCTGGCGAGTAGGCTGGCGAGCGCAGGCGAGAGGTTGCGCGAGGGCTGGCGAGTGGGCGCGAGCATGCCTGGGCACTGCGAGAAGCGTGGCGATGCCTGGCGAGTGCTGGCGAGCGCCGCGCGCGGCTTGCGGCAGGCCGCAGTCGGCAGTTGCACACGTGTCGCGCGGGATGTGGGCCGGCCTGCCGGGCGCTGCTCGGACACTGGGTAACCCAGTGTGGGCAGCTTGGCGTGAATTTTGGCGAGCATCGGCGAGCTTTGGATAGTATTCCAGAGAGTTTGGCAT
>BMAC01000052.1:2631070-2649541 GCA_014905375.1 Phtheirospermum japonicum
GAAAATAACAAGCAACAAAGAGTAGATCTAAGATTAAGCATGAAACAAAGCACAAAAATAAGATTTAAAATAAAGCATGTGTAAAACTCAAAATCAAGATGATCCAAGAGCCGATCTATGATCTATATGTGTCACTCATCTAGATTCCATAGCCAATTCATAAGTTTTATCATGAATTCAAGGTGTTAAGCAAAAAGCATAACATGAAGAACAAGCATGGAAATGAAGACTTAAAGTTTTGAACTTTCTTGTTAATTTCCATTGCTTTATCCATCCATGCTTTCAATTTTAGTTAATTTGCTTTATTTGAGTTTTTATGCATTGTTGTACCTTGTGCTTACATGCTTGTACTCGGTGAAACATTGTATTTTCTTTCTTAATTTCATTGTTGCTTTGCATTTTCTATTTGAGGCATACGACGAGGCATACGACCAATTTGCATTTCAATTCCTAGTGTAGTTTAGTTATTTTATTTGCTTTAATTTCATTTTATTTTTATTTTCCAAGCTTGAAACACCTTGAAACTTACAATTGAATCGAATTCCCATAATACCGAGCCATGAACCCGTTGATTTATTTCAACACCCCTAAAACTATGAAAACATCAACTCTGCTTGGACTCTCCCCCACCAGACTTCTAATCCTATTCTCTCCCTCATGGCTAAGTTATGTTATCTTCGCGGAACTATCCCGGATTGGAACGCTCACACGGTTGGCAATGTTCAACGTCAGGTGGAGTGATCGCTTGCCAAGCTTATGAACCTTCAATCTCGTTGTTTGGACATGGGGTACACGGAAGCTGACATTGAAGCTGAGATTGCCTTGCAGGTCCACACCTCTTCCCTACTCGACACTCAGGTTAATGTTCTTCGTCAGAAGAGCCGGGCTAAATGGCTCACGGATGGAGATCGTAACACGGCCTTTTTCCATCGGAGCACCAAGGCTCGGATCACTAAGTCCACCATTGGCTCTCTCTTGATCAACAGGGTGGTCAGCTATTCCTCTGAGGCGATTCCAGGAAAGATCATTTCCTTCTTCTCTGATCTTTTTTCCGCTAGCCACCCTCTCCCGGACCCGTCCTGGATAAATGAGTTTTTGCACCCTACTGTTGATACTCACTCTCAAGCCTTTCTCACTACTACTCCAAGTGATGAGGAGATTCGTGATGCGGTTTTTTCTCTCGACCCTTGTAGTGCCCTTGTCCCGGACGGTTTTAATGGCCATTTCTTTTAGGAGTGCTTGGACATTGTCGGACTTGATGTTTGTTCGGCTATCCATCACTTCTTTGCTTCTTCCCTTCCTACTGGATTCAACTCCAGTTTCATGATTCTTATCCCGAAAGTGAAAGGGGCGATGCGTGTGGAAGATTTCCGCCCAATCGCCCTTAGCAACTTTTCTTTCAAGATTATCACGAAGATCATGGACACCCGGCTTGGTGTAGTAGTTGGTAAGATCATCTCAGATTCTCAGTTCGATTTTATTCCGGGCAAGCAGATCCATGAATGTATCGCTGTTGCCTCTGAGGCTTTCAATTGCCTCTCCTCCCGCACTTTTGGTAAGAACATGATCATGAAGATGGACATCCTTAAGGACTTTGACACCATAGACTGGGGATTTCTGATTGCGGTTTTGCACCGCTATGGCTTTTCTTCTATCTTCATTGGGTGGGTTGAGACCATCATCCACTCCGCTCGTATCTCAGTGCTCCTGAATGGCAGCCCCGCTGGCTACTTCAGATGCTCCAGGGGTGTCCGCCAGGGGGATCCCCTCTTTCCTCTTCTGTTCTGCATCGCGGAGGACTTTCTTGCGCGTGTCCTCTGTTTCGCTGCAGACCGCGGTACGATCTCCATGTCCTGGGCCGGTCATTTACTCTACTTCCCTTCCTGCCTGCTCTATGCCGATGATATCCTTTTTATGAGTCATGCTTTGACTCGTAATGCTAAGGCCATCCGGGATATCTTCCATCACTATGGGAGTTTCTCTGGACAGATCCTCAGCCCGGAGAGATCTAAGATCTACTTTGGGTCTTCGATGACTCCTGCCGTTACCCATCGGATATGTCAAGTATCTAATTTCTCCGTGGGCTCCCTTCTTACCTCTTATCTTGGTGTCCCCATGTTCCGTTGTAGCCTTCATGCAATTCATCTCCGCCCGATCTTGGATAAGACCTTGGCTAAGTTTAGAACTTGGAAGGGTTCCTTCCTCTTTCTCGATGGTTGCATCTGTCTCGTTAACTCGGTCATTACCAGCACCACGGCGCACTCCATGCTCATCCTTAAATGGCCGACCTCGCTTACACGAAGATTGGAGACTGCTATTAGAAATTTTATTTGGTCGGGTGACATCTCTAAGCGTAAGCGTTGTACCATTAACTGGGCTCGCTGTTGCGCCCCTCATGAGGAGGGTGGCCTCGGCATCCGCTCCGTCATCACTACTAATTCCTCGTTCCTCTTCAAATTTGCTAATAACTTACTTAATAAGGACTCCATGGCCTTTCGTCTCCTCCGCGAGCGCTTTCTTAAGACGAATGGTTCCCCTCGTGCGTATGTCTCCTCGTCCATTTGTGGTGGCATCAGGAATCATGTTATTAGCATTTGGGAGAACTCTCGTTGGATTCCCGGTAGTGACTCCCGTGTTAGCTTCTTGTGGGATAACTGGATCGGTTACTCCATTGCCTCCCGCATCGGGATCCCGGAGACGTTTAAGCCTCACTTCTCTCAGTTTATTAGCGATTACTTCTTTTCTGGGATCTGGTATCTTACGGAGAGCTTCCTTGTCACTTACACTTATATATCGTCATTGACATCCTTCGGTTTCCCATCGTCCCCCACACTGAGGATAAACGTATTTCGATTTCCTCTCCTTCTAGGAATATTTCGTCCAAACTTGCGTACGACCACCTCCGTCAGAAGTTTCTCAAGGTTCGGTAGGGAAGTTAGATTTGGTCTTCTCATATCCCAGCTCGGCGCTCTATCACTATTTGGAAGGTGATCTTCAATTGGCTTGGTGTCTTTGACGTGATCCGCAGGCGGGGGTTCATTGGTCCCTCATTCTGTTGCTTTTGATTTGCGAGTTCTGAGACAGTTGACCATATTCTTACGGACTGCTGGTTTGCGCATCACATTTGGGGATGGATTGAGGATGCTTTCGACATCCAGCTCCCTCTTTCAGGTGGTTTTTCTCATTTTTGTGTTTTTGCTATTGACTGTCGTTTTAGTGCGCAGGTACTCTTCCTTTGGAAAGCGGCTCTCATTTCGACAATCTGGACAATCTGGCACCTCCGATGCAATTTCGTCCATAATGGGGTTCGACCTTCCACCACGGAGGCTCTTATTCTCATCCGATCACTTATTCTGGAATCTTTCGTCCTTGATCACGACACGATGGCAAACACTGTTACAGACCTAATTTGTTGGCGCAAATTGGGTGTTTATGGTAGGCCCGCAGCTCCGCCCACCCTTACCCCGGTGTCCTAGTTGCCCCCCTCACCTGGCTGGATTAAGGTGAATACAGATGGTAGTGCTCTGGGTTGTCCTGGAGATTGCGTCACGGATGGAATTTTCCGCACTTGTCGGGGCTTTGTTAAAGGCATATTTTTGAGATCACTTGGCCAGGGCTTTGCCTTTGAGGCAGAGTTGGAAGCCACGATTATTGTGGTCGAGGAGGATGATCTAAGAGGATGGAGACGGATTTGGCTTGAATCCGACTCAGCTTATGTGGTGGAGCTTTTTGTGAAGCGTAGCCTGGAGGTTCCTTTGCGCTTCCTAGCTCGTTGGCGTCGGGATCTTTTCATCACTACCTCGATCGAGTTCATAGTTTCGCATGTATATCGAGAAGGCAATCGCGCTGTTGATGCGCTCTCCAAGTCCGACTCTCCCCGTTATGACTGGTTCAGGTCGCCTCTGACGTTCCTCCTTGATCTGGTGAACGATGATATTTTGGGTAAAATGGTGTACCGTTCATAAAGATCTTGACATCAGCCCCTCTGATGCCAGTTTAATCTCGGTTCGGAAGAGAACCTTGGTATTATTGCTTTTTGGATCACGACCTACTTGCTGTAGCTTATTTCTACACCTTGCCGTCCTGTGGCTCTTAGCTTTTTATTTTGCTTTATTATGTTCCCTCCACTACAGGCATGGGGAGGGTACTCTTTCCTCTGCGAGGGTTTCTACCACAAGGGTGGGTTTACCTCGAGAGGTTTTAATGAGGCCTGAACAAATGCCTTTAGTCAGGGAATGGACATCGTGATCTTGTATGTATAAACATTTTTCTTCTTTTAATAATATTCTTGCACTTAAAAAAAATACATTGAAGTAAACAACACCATTAACCATGCAATGGCCGAGTGTGCAGCTTCGCTCGATGAAGCATTAGAACTCTTGGAGTAGATCGAGGATGTCCGAAATGATGTGTTCACAATTGCCTTTGATAAACTTATACACCTACGAAACACACGATGTTCACAAAACTAAAAAATGATGAAGACTCTGCACTCGATGAAAATCCTAATAACTATCCAATTACACGACTTAAAAATGGATGGGATGCTGAAGATCTATTACAATGACAATTCCAAGGCTTCATGTCATTTTCAAACATGTTTAAGTTTCCATTTTTCACTTTTTGATTCAAAGGTTTGGATTGTTTGAACGATTTATTAATAGGTCACGACCAAAGCTTTTACGATGCTTTTTTCATATATAGACACGTGTGCATTGTTCTTTGCGAGAAAGTATTAGTTACTGAGTGCTTCATATAATGCCAACAAATAAAGGTGTGTATAGAAATCTGCAAATGTAATAAAATCACATTGTTCACATTATTATCAAGCATTAAATTAGCTTTAAAAAGTATAAAATAAAAATTCTCAAAATCCAAATTAGATCAAAGGCTAATCCTAGTTTAATTTCAAAATTATAACACAATAATTAGCAACAGTCACATTATTCACATAATAATCAATAAGTTGCAAAAAAAACATAAAACAATAATACTAAAAACTCAAATTGGGGCTAGTGCTAATCCCAATTGAATTTCAAGTTTAAAACATAAAATCTAGCAATAATCACATTATTTGTAAAAGGAAAAGCCGAAAAGAAGAAGATACAATGGAGACGGTAGAATTAGGGTTCTCTTATTTATCAAAGACTCCCTTTATATAGGGTATCAAATACATGTTTATATAGTATATAAAGATAACAAATACCTAAATTATCTTCAATCAGTTACTTGTTGACGAAGGCACGCTAATTATGTTTTTCCTTCAACACTCCCTCTTGTGCCAAGTCAAAGGGTTAAATCGTGTTTCATTGTTGCCTCGTTAAAACCTTGCCAAGTAACAAAACCCAGTGAAAAAAATAAAACTTTGTTTAAGGAAAAAGAGTACAACACACCTATATTGAGACTCCCCCTTAAGTCTACACCTCTCTCTGATATGTATATCTATCAAGAGAACTTTAAAAGTCTCCACTTCCTCTATTTACTTTATTGTTGAGAAAGTGCATAGTTGTTGATTGTAGAAGAGTCGTGGTGATATTATTCATATTATCACATTTTCTTCAGTGATAGAGTTCAGGCCACTATTATCAGATATATTAATAATCATAACATTTACCATAGATACTCACGAACTACTACATGTATGATAATGATCTCTTTACATGGATCAAGTGAGTAACTGATTCGAACTTTTCCGCACCTATTTTTATTTAATATTGTCAATTTTAAAAAGCTCGCCCGCAAGAGAACGGGATCACTTGTAGGTAGGTAAGTTGACTCGTGTCGATCTAAGAAGAAAACTAGATTTGGAAGTTCCTTTTGTATTTGTTTTTCACGAATAAAGAAAATAATAAAAATAAATAATTTAAATACTCAATCAAGAACAATGAACATAGGATTTATTAATTTTAAAAAGGTTTTAAGAAAACAAGGATTCTAGAGCTTCGATTCGTCTCCACGATCTCTTGGGAAAACCCAATTGATGGTTCACAACGAATCTAGGCTCTAGACCCATAAGATATTACCAACAATCATCACCAATCTCAACATCATAAACCCATACCAATCATCAACACAATCAAGACCCATACGATTCATCATACTTGGGAGGGTTGTTTGTTGAAGATGAAGTATTCTAATAAAAATTCTAACAAGCATAATATTAAAAGCATAAAAGATTAATTAAAATAATTAGGCAAAGGAAATTGAAAACTTTCTAATTAAACGATGAAGAGTAACATTGTTCGAACGTAGAGATCTTGAATCTAAATTACCTAAGAACTAATCTACTTTATCTAAAACTAGAAATTTAAAACTAAGAAATATGGAAAAAAGAATATAAAGAACACTCTTGGGTTGTTATCCCCAAGAGGTTCGAGAGTTGGGAGAGTGTTCTCGTGTGTGCTAGGCATTGCTCCTTTTATAGGATTTGGTGGTCCCCTTTTCTATTACCAAATCCTTCTTCAAAGAGGTATCTTGAATTTATTTCCTTTTCAATTCCAATAGTAATTCTTCGCTTCAAATCCATCAAAGAAAAGGTCTTTTCCTCTTGACCAAGTCTTCCTAGCTGCTAATAATATAGTAGGACCCTTTTTAAAAATGCGTTGGTGCCGGGCTTGCTTTTTTTCTGGGTCGAAAGCTCTTATTTTCCGAATTCGCGATTGCACTGGGTAACCCAGTGTCGGTCATTGTACCCAGTGTCGGCAAATGCATGTCGGCAGGGGCATTTCGGCAGGGGTGAGTGGCGGACTCGGACGCTGGGACCCCAGTGTGGATCAACGTACCATTGTCAGCCGTAACACTTCAAATCGAGGCCCGTTTTCACTAAAACTTCACTCGTAGGCACACCCTCGACTATGTCCAAACCAAAAATCTTCAAAATACATAAAAAAATATAAAATTAATTAATTATAATTAAAATAATATAAAATAATTTGGAGATAAGAAAATATGCTAAATCTATCCAACTTTCACCAAAATCAACTATAAAAACGAACTAAAATACTAACTAAAATCAAGACAAATTCATGTTAATCAAATACCCCACGCTTTATTGGTTTGTTCGTCCTCGAACAAACGATAATTTCAAAGTATAACAAGAGTGAAAAAAAGCTCAAGCAATGAGTCGTGTCGTGTTTCATACATAATTTTGAAAATATAGATACATGTCACGCAACTTCAAACACTCCACCCTTATTACGTTGTCGCTTCAAAATCAATATCATGCATCCTCACAAAGGGTAATATATATGTGTACACTCAAAAGCACTCAAGAATTTTTTATAGGGATGTGTTTATGCTCAAATCATCAAAATACAAGCACAATAAACAAGTACTGAAAATCAAAAACTTTTTATCGCATATTAAGTGTGTAACCAACAAAGAATCAGAAAATATATTTTCGGGTTGTAATGTAGGCTCTTTGGACGGGTATGGAATATATAAGTCGTGTGGATAACTCACGATCTAATGTGATCAATAACTCACCAAACTATTCTAATCACGAAGCAATGTGTTTCACCTCATTCAAAATGTAGCCTTTAAACGTAGGTTATTTCTCAACTCTCTAACCGTAAACCGACTTTTCGCTCGAACAACTTAAACAATATAGAAGTTAATGATACGCTTCTTTTACAACACAAATCTTGCCTCTTAAACATTAGGCTTCATAAGAAAATTAACAATAAAACACAAGCCTTTATTAGAGTAGGCAATGACTCAACACGATTCACCATCCTTCTTATTCTTTTTTTTTCTCTTTTCTTTTTTTTTTCTTTTTTTTAATTTTCATATTCTATTTTTCTTCTCCTTTTTTTTATTTGTCCGCCTTTTGTTCTTTTTTTTATGTGGTTCTTTTTTTTTCTAAAGGATGGTGATCTTTTATTACAAACTTTTCATAAATCCTTAATAATGATTCCAAAACACAAGTAACCAATAAAAATAACTAACTCCTACCCCATACTTTTAATGATTGTAGGAGACTTAAAAACACTCATGGCTATAGGAAATGGGTTATTTGGCTATGATTGGCTCATTCGGAATTTATAGTGGCTAATATATATGGATGTGGCCGAAATAAGGGTTTTTTCTTTGCCTAATCGTCATGTTCAAAGCTAACTACACACAGCGATTTCAAAGATACCTCAAAACAAAACTCACTCAAGTACATGCAATGATGATAAACACTCAGGCTACTCACTGGCTTTTTGCATGAAAAAGTTTTGAATTGACGCTGCTTTTAACGTTTTTCCAGTTTTTTTGCGTCCAAGTACCATTTTCCAATATATAAATAATAATTTTGAAAAATGTTTTGCACTTATACACGCTCAAGAGACAAGAACATAAAATCATACTTAGTTAACTTCGACAGATAAGCCAGACAAACACAATTCAGCGGAGAAATAGTGATCAATCACGTTAAAAATTAGCTACTACAACACCACGAATTCAAATTGCACAAATATCAATCACAAATCATACTCAACCATCCCCCCCTCTCTAAAAATTCAGCAATCTCCTGATTGCCATAAATATAAATAAAAGCAAATCAAAAGAGGAAAGGGGTAAGAAAGCGTCCCTGAAAATTAAATAGTCGAGCTGCTTCAAATAGCGTTGTGCAAGCATCCTTCGTCTTGAATCTCGTGATTGAAAATGTCTCGATGAACAACCTACAAAAACAAATAAGCAAACAAACAAATAACAACTAAATTAATATTTATTTATTTATTTATCTTTTAATAAAGCATACGAAAAGCTCGAGTTGCCTCCCGAGAAGCGCTTGTTTAACGTCGGAAGCTTGACGCCTTCTACGAACGATGTTATCCCGTATCCTAAAACAAATGACGATCTTGCCACGCCTTAGTGTTCTCTAAGTGTAGGAATGGGCGACTAAAATCACCAAAGGGGGCACGGACGGCAAGTCATAGAACAAAAACACTAATTTACTTCGGAGGTCGAAAAAGCAAATAATTAATCACCACAAACATATCAAATGTAAATAGGGGCACAGGGTGATCCTCTACTTTTGAAAAAATTAGGAAATCTGTTGAACAAACGGCAAATCCCTCAAACAATCTGAACTCCTTTAATTCTTTAGCATCCCCCTCGGCATTCTGGAAAATATTAAATATATATTCGGGCACAGGGGAGGGGAATTTTCCTCGATTACCTCAACCACCTTCTCAGTCTTAAATTCGATCAACTCAGGTGACTCGATAAAAGGCTCGAAAATCTCACTCTTCTCCAAATCATACACCTCGACTCCTTCATTCTCATTGAGCTCGAGTAGACTTGAAATCTCTAACTTTATTTGGGTTCTCCAATAGCAACACCTCCTCATTATCATCCATGAAAAATTCGAAAAGCGAAATAGGGGCGATCTCTACCATCCCTACTTTCATCCTCCGTATGCATCTCTCCAAAATTTGTCTCCGTCTCATTACACACATAAAGATTTAGAAAACTTGAATATGTAAGGTCCACAATAAGCTCCATCGGCAATTCCTACACCTTCTCGTCTAAAGTTTCATCGATTAGCACAAGGGGAGCGATCTCAACCAAATCTTCAATAACCTCCTCCTCATAAATTTCTCCTAAACGATCGTCCACGCTCAATTCCTCTACATCCATGGTGGGCTCAAGCACATCAAGAATCGGTACCTCATCCCCCTTATTCGATAATTTAGCTAAATTAGCCAATATTTGACCACACATCATCTCAATATTCGCCATACTTTGACGTGTAGACTCACGACTTTGACACATAGACTCAGAAATTTGATGCATAGACTTAACAGAATCATCTTCTTGTACGGACAAAGGAACAAGTTCGTCTTGAAAACTAATGGTCTCAGCATCTTTATCCATTTGCCGCTCCAAATACTGATCATCTCGCTCATAATCTTCACAGCTCTGATAGTAGGGAATTGAGTTGGGAGAGGAATAAGACTCGTAACTCGGATAGGAAGAATTAAAGTCGGACAAATTATACGAGTTATATCCCGTTTGATAACACGGTGGTGTGGATGGAGCGTTTGAAGGTTCAAAACTCTCTATTTTGGCTTGTAGAGCTGTGAACTCTTCACGAAACACTTCCCTGACTAAATCCTCGAGCTTCTGGATGTCGGTATCATTCCATTGTGTCTCATCGTCAAATGGTACTATGCATTCATTCTCCAAATGTACTCAGCCTCCAAAACAATCACAAATTACATTGGGTACGTAGAACTTACACATGAATTTATCGTATACTTCATCCCATGTTTGCAAGGAATTAGGCTCTTGCCTCAATAACCATTTCTTTGCTTGATCTCTTAGTTGAAAAGGGAAGAGTCTCATCCTCACTTGGTCCCTAGTAAGCCCGAGAAGCGGAGAACCCTGGGTGATGTACTCAAACTTTTGAATGAATTTTAGCGCATCCTCGTTCCGAAGCCCATAGAAAATTGGGAGATTCAATTGGTCGTACTCATCAGGATAGTAATTCTGCATCGCGGTGCTCAATGGAATGGTCGGTCGAAGGGCAAGACGCCAATCGAATGGTGGTTCATCGTATGGGTAAAACAATTTTTTTTACTCTGTTTTAAAAAATTTATAAAAAGAAAAAATTGGCTAACGGTAACCTTCGCGGTAACAGCTACCGTTAGGAAATAATTTTTTCGAAAATTTTTAAATTTTTTTTTAGTCTGTTTTCGATAATCTATAAAAAAATTTTTGGCTAACGGTAGCCTTAGCGGTAACAACTACCATTAGGAAAGAATTATTTTGAAAATTTTTAAATTTTTAAATTTTTTTTATTTAAGAAAAATGGTTTGATAAATCTTAGATTTTGGTTGTAGACGTACCTTGAAAACACAACACTCAACGCACAAGATTAAACGCACCGGTGGGAAATAATAAAAACAAATAAAACAAAAAATCACAAATAAATATTAAAGATAAACAAAACGAAAATAAAAACACAAATAAGGATAACGAAGAGCAAACGAAAAATTCACAACCTTTAGTTTTCCCTGGCAACGACGCCAAAATTTTGATTCGAACTTTTCCGTACCTATTTTTATTTAAAGTCGTCAATTTTAAAAAGATCACCCGCAAGAGAACAGGATCACTTGTAGGTGTGTAAGTTGACTCGTTTCGATCTCAGAGGAAAACTAGATTCAGAAGTTCCTTTTGTGTTTGTTTTTCACGAATAAGAAATAATAAAATAAGTAATTTAAATACTCGATCAAGAACAATGAACATAAGATTTATTAATTTTAAAAAGGTTTTAAGAATACAAGGGTTCTAGAGCTTCGATTCGTCTCCACGATCTCTTGGGAAAACCCAATTGATGGTTCACAATGAATCTAGGCTCAAGACCCATAAGCTCTAACCAACAATCATCATCAATCTCAACATCATAAACCCATACCAATATTCAACACAATCAAGATCCATACAATTCATCATACTTGGGGGGTGTTTGTTAAAGATCAATTATTCTAATAAAAATTCTAACAAATATATAATTGAAAGCATAAAAGATTAATTAAACTAATTAGGCGAAAGAAATTGAAAACTTACTATTTAAACGATGAAGAGTAACAGCGTTTGAACGTAAACATCTTGAATCTAAATTACCTAAAAACTAATCTACTTTATCTAAAAACTAGAAATTTAAAACTAATAAATATGGAAGAAAGAAAATTAAGAACACTCTTGGGTTGTTATCCCCAAGAGGTTGGAGAGTTGGGAGAGTGTTCTTGACCAAGTCTTCCCAACTGCTAATAATATAGTAGGACCCTTTTTAAAAATGCGTTGGAGCCAGGCTTGCTCGTTTTTTGGGTCGAAAGCTCTTATTTTCCGAATTTGCGATCGCACTGGGTAACCCAGTGTTGGTAGGTGCGTGTTACGAGGGGTGAGCGGCGGACTCAGACGCTGGGTAACCCAGTGTGGATCAACGTACCCAGTGTCAGTCGTAACACTTTAAATCGAGGTCCGTTTTCGCTAAAACTTCACTCGTAGGCCCACCCTCGACTATGTCCAAACTAAAAATCTTCAAAATACCTAAAATAAACATAAAATTAATTAATTATAATTAAAATAATATAAAATAAGTTGGAGATAAGAAAATACAAAAATATGCTCAATCTATCTAACTTTCACCCAAATCAACAATAAAAACGAACTAAAATACTAACTAAAATCAAGATAAATTTGTGTTAATAAGTAACCAAATCAACGATACTATTTGGTGTTTCACAGTAGGAAGTAAACTCAACATTTTCTTTAGGGGTTACAAGTCCATCTGCAGTCCCAATTATATTTATGAATGGGAAAAATAAACTTGCGTCAATGGTTTCTTTAAAGTATCAAAGTACATTTTGATTCCATTCCAGTGACATTGCGCTTTCTTGAGTTAAATCAAGATTAGAATTTTGAGAAATTAAGACTTGGTCAAATGTATTAATAATGTTACAATAATGCGCATATTGTACATCGGTAGAGAATTTCAGCTCCGACCAGTTCTTTATCATTCCATTGACGAAATTTATATTTTCTTATATCTTCACTTCGACCAATCATAGGAGTGCTAACATATTACACATATCCATATTTAATTGCCTGATCATCTTTTGGATATATGCAAACTGTAGAATGTATATTCCATAAACTCGGGTTTTAGTTTCACATGTTTTATTATCTCAAATTAAAATTCCAAATAACTAGCGATATCTCTTATTTCATTAAGAGTCGGTATTATGTTCATATCATCGACATATACAATAATCGCAAATTTGAAACTTATTTTCTTTATAAATACGCAAGGGCACATATTATATTTTCCCAATCAATTAGTCACTTAAATGGTTATACCACATCCGTCTGAATTGTTTCAGTCCATAAAGTGAGTGTTTCAATTTAAATTCAAATGCACTCTGTGGCTTAGAGTCACTTGCCTTGGCAAGGAAATGCCAGCAAGCACTTTCATATATATCTCTAAATCATGATCCCCATAGATATATGATGTAACCACAGGTATAAGCTGCATTCTCAGTTATTTGGAATTATAACATCTATTATGGGAGAGTACATAGACCCATAGTCAATTCAAGGGCGTTTTGAGAAACTTTGTGCTTCAAGTCTAAATTTGCATCTCATGGCTTTATTTTTGTCATTGCGCTTTCTGAAAAAACATTATTTATGTCCTACAGGCTTTACACTTGACGAGGTTAACACTACCAGACCAAATACCTGTCTTGTTGTCAGTGAATTTAGTTCTACTTGGATTGATTCTTTACATTTAGGCAAATTTGCTCTATATTAAAATTTCAATAGAGCGTGGTTCGATATTATCGTGCTCTATGATTCCTGGAGAAATAGTGTATATATCATCAATGTGTGTGGAAGATATTTCCAACAACTCATATAAACTCTTATTGTACATTGAGATTTCTTTATTCTCTGGAATCATATTAAATATTGAAGCGTCCTCCAGTAATAATTCATGGACATAAGTATAATCAGAGATAATCTCATGAGAATATTTATCTTCATTGATGATCATTTGAAGTTATGCCATACATGCCCTCTTATTCCTTGGGCGAGTATTGATCGAACCAAGTGACCTCCCCTTGTTCCTTTTGGGAGTCATGACCTCAACCACACCTCCACTAAGTATGGTTGCAATGTGTTAATCTGCAACATTGTGACCTTTATGGGGACTTTTAACCTTGCAGTCATATTTACAGCTGGTATATATATGATCTCGTCACTTTAGAAATTAAGTCTTCTATACTTTAAAGATTAATTGTTCACTTTACTTTACTTTCATGTTACATTGTGAAATGTGAGGATCATAATGAGGCATAGTTGAAACTATTCCTGTTGTTCCATTAGAAAATAATTTATCTTATCTCCCCCTAATGACGGGAATCATGTCTCATTAAAGTGATAAATCCATAGATTTAGCGGTAAAGAGATCATCTTTCAAAGGTTTCTAATAGCGGATGAATGTTGGAGATTTATATCCAACATAAATACTTAATCGTCTTTAGAAACCCATATAAATGCGTTGTGGGGGCACAATAGGCACATATACTGCGTAATCAAATATACGTACATATGAACTATCAGGCTGATATCCAGTTACCAATTGGTACGCAAAATATTTGGTGAGCAGAGGTTCATAAACGAATGAGTAAGAGTTGCGTGCAATATTGAATAACCCTGTGTAGTGACAAATATATGAGTGCGCATAAATATTGTCTTAGTCACCATCTATATTCTTTTTGATGGTGTCTTCTTTCAGACATTTGTATATGCACATTAGGGTACAAGATGCATTACATAGATCTTGATTAAAATTCAATAGACATCAAATACTTTTGATGTAAACTCTCTAACATTATGAGTTTAGGTGCTCTATAAGGGTGGTGAGTCCTCAATCATACTAAATGTGCTAAAAGTTTTACAAATGCAATAGTTTTATGAATAATACGTGCTGAAGCATCGGCCAAAACTATAAAATACTTGATGATCCGCATTTTGAATGGTTATGTTCACATGTATCACCAATTATCAATTATAAGTATGGAATATTATACTTTGTATCATCAGCATATGCAGGTCTCAATCATACAATTTTTCTAATGAACAAGTTTAAAAAAAATGAGTGATGCATCTTTGAGATATGAATGTACGTAGTGCTCCTAGTACTTTAGAATGCACTAGCTGTAATGTAACAACATTAGATCGACACTATACTGTGCATCAAATATCTATCTCGTTTTGTGTTTCACTCAAAATATAAGATGTCCATGTTAATTTCTTATAATATGGACCATCATATCATGACGACCAAATAATCCATGCCAATCGTGTCAAAACTTGAATGAGACAGTGTCCAAAAGTTCTTTGTTGGGCATATCTTATGATTCAATAATCAAAAAGTAGTAAAGTAAAATTACTAGATTGACTATAAAACATGCTTTCTTCCACATAAATTAAAGATATAGTTCCATTCTCATAATGTATTTCTTAATGATAATCATCAACATGAATATCATCAAACATAACAAGGTTTGTTGAATCAATGTTCCACTAGGCATCAAGACTTTTTAACATATAAACATCAATTCAGTGAATAATTTTCTATTCCTCGACAATTTCTCACATTCTTCAGAGATATTTGAATGAAATAATCTTCATTCTAATATTTTACATTATTTGCTAGATATGTTACATTAATTCTAATTGTTTACTCCCGAAACTTTTATGTGAATGTGTGGTAAATAAACTCAATTATATTCAATGCTTCAGAATTAAATGAAAAATTTACCAATAAGCCAAAAATAACAATTAATTTAAATCAGGCCACATCACATAAATCTAACTCAAAATAAGTTTTGAGACCAACATGTCTCTTCCCTTTGATTTGGGGTTATTTACAATATTCATATCGATCCTAATTAGCCTCAAGAAATTTTCTTATCCAGAGGTCTAACATTGGTATTATGAAGAATAATTTTATGTCTCTCAATGACTTATTATCATAATTAATATTATACAAGTGCATTTATATGTTTGCTCAAGTGGAAAAAAAATAGAGTGAGATCGTATTTCTCAATTACTTATAGTCATTTAAAATGACTTTCTTTTTCACATATGGTAAGACATGTTTTTAGTCGCAACATATCAAAGTCATTGACCCTTTTTAGCAAGCAAACAAACAAATGTATTTTCACTAAATTCTTAGGCTTAGAAGTAGTGTTTCATAAAATTTAAAAAATATTCATTTGGAGCACATCCCAAAGTTGATTGAAACCTCTCAACTACATATACTTTCAATATAAGATTTGGGGTCAATATGAAGTCTCAAATTCATTAGAGAATTGACTTTGACTTAGTTTCACGATTCTTTATCAATTGGGGGTTGGTGTATGATATTATTGTGGAATTGTAGTTCTTCTAGTTTTCACATCAAACCAATGATGGTAGTACTCAATTTCTTTTGAGTATATTATTTTGTATTTATATTGAGTTAGTTTAATTAATTTCTTTAAATAATGAATTTGAAGAATATATGTCATACTTTCTTTGATATTATGTGAATATACTTTGTCACAAGACTTATTTATACAAATGTTTATCGTTCATGAACTTTCATTATCTTGAAAATATACAAATGTATAATCAATAATACATATATTGAAAGTAGCTTATAAAATCCCAGTATTAAGAGAATTACCAACATACATGAAACTACCACTTCATCAAAATTCGTGATTAACTAAACATATTGACAAAATCATGATCAATCTTTCATCTAATCATGTAATAACTTTATTTATGATTTTTAAATTAGAGATTATCTGAAATCATACGTAATAATATATTATGTACTCTACGAATATCATTAGAGTATTGCAAAATCTCATGTTTGTCAATAGTCTACATAACATCACATGCATATATAATCATAGGTAACATATATACATATACATGCTTTATGTACAATAATACATACCATGCCATATATCCATATAAATAAATACTCATTAGTTGCATTTAATAAATAATAGGGTAATTCGAGTTACCTTGGAGGAAAGACACGATTCTTTCCTAATTTTGTTTTTTTGGAATACCTTTGTCCTTCAAACCCGATCTTCACCGTTCATATTTAACAACTATATCTCTTGAAATTATATCAAAAATTCAGCTTCATCCAACGGTTATATTATGCGTAATTGAATTTCTAAAGTAAGATGGGCAAATAGTTTCTGGAAACAGGATCAACTCTGCTCAAAGTTCATTATGTAATATCTCGGATCTCATATTGGAATCTCCACCATCCAAAATGAACTTTTATATGTTTGGCTTGATCCAACGGTTCTATTGTGCGCAATCATATATTGAAAAACGAGTGCGGTTAGATTCTCGACGTACGAAAACTCTATAATTGCTGTTTTGGTTATGGAGGCTTATTCTAAATCACTCTTAATAGGTTGGAGTTTCATGAAAATGAAAAGCCAAAAACAAGAAGATACTATGGAGATGATAGAATTAGGGTTCTCTTATTCATCAAAGACTCTCTTTATATAGGGTGTTGTTGGGATTTGGTGGTACCGTCGCGCAGCGGAAAACAAAAATTTTTAAAAGATTAAATTAATTGAATCGAATTCAATTGACGACGGTCCAATTTCATAATCAATTAATTCAAACAATGTTTTAATTTCTTTTAATAAATAGAAACAATTTGATTTTCTCAAAATCGAACGAGCATGATACGTTTCTATTAATTACATATATATAACAATTATATATATATTAACATATTAATAATTCATATATCATATATATGTGTAATTATTAATCATGCATGCATAATATTATATATGTATATTAATCATACAGCATGCGTACTATTATAAGTTATATATATATATATATAACATGCAGAGTATCACAAACATACACATTACATCATATAAAACAGCACAGCATGCATGCATATCATATATATGTATATAAACACACACAGCACACAACACACATATATATCGTATATATATTTAAATTAATTGGGCTTAAGTCTTGTTTTTAATTTTGATTTGGGCCTGTTTCAAGCCCATTAAGGGTTTGGGCTTGAGCCTTTCTAAAAAAAAAAATTAAAAAAAAGGAATAAGAAGAAGTGTATCAGTAGAACACAAAGAGAGACTAGACGGATTTTTTTTTGAACAAAAACCCTAGCTCCCAGCCGTCCCCTCTCGGCCGCCGCCGCTAGCCGCCGGCCGCCGCCGCACCGAATCGTTCGGTGCTCATTTTTCTCCGTCATTCTCGAGCTCTCGACGTATCTAGCGCTTCGTCGCGAGAAGATCGGGCCATACGGTGTGTGACACCGATACGCCGGAGACGCCGCATCGCAACCGCCGCCGAGGTGTAGCCTGTCGTCGCCGGAGCGCCTGCCGCTACCGTGTCAAGCCGGAGTCAGTCGCAGCCCGGTGTTCAGCTTTCACGCTGCGTCGTCTCCACACGACTGTGTCAACCCGTCGCCTCAGCCGACAACGAAGCAGCGCCGGAGTTCGCCACGCATCGCCCGTCACTATCGCCCAGCGCCGGAGTTCGCCACGCATCGCCCGTCGCTGCCGCTCGCCCAGCGCCGGAGTGCCAATCCGGAACTGCTGTCATCGCGGAGGGCCTGTCGCTTCGCCGGATTTTTTAGCCGCTCCGTTGTTCCGTCGCCAGAGTGTCCGCTGCATTGCCGTAGCCTTGTCGCCGAAGGAGATAGCCTGCTCCCCGACAGCCCCCTGCGTGCCCGCCGACGCTTCGTTCCGAGCTTGGCGCCAGCCTGTCGTCTCCGCCGCACCACTGCTGCGCCGCCTCGACAGCCCTGACACGCCGTTTCGCCGCACCCGCCTGTCGCCTCGTGGCTGGAGTTCCAGCCGTGCCGAGCCGTTCGCCGAGCCGTGAGGTAGAATGGATGTTAGTATATGC
>BMAC01000052.1:2650371-2684958 GCA_014905375.1 Phtheirospermum japonicum
GCCATAATGAGGATACATGCCTTTCCCGTTAAGACTAGTACTTAGTGTATGTGGACCGCGTCCTCATCGGTCACCGGTGTCTGGGACATCGACATACATAAGTAGGTGCTCATAAGATGAGTTCACTGAACTCCCTCGCCTAAGAAATCTCTAAGTGGTTCCCACTCATCGAGTAGATGATTTCTATGGTATAGCGTACAACATTAATCCTTAAGACCCAGACCTCACCGTGACTTCACTAGAGGACAGGCTATGTTGTGACGTAACCCTTTGACTAGGAACAAGTTCGACGAGTTACATTACGTGCTGGGTTATCTCACGGTTCTGGTAGACCAATCCACCGTAATAAAGTAACTTCATCAGGACCATACCTATGCAACAAGCATGGGATAAAAGATATGGAATGCCAATAAGTATAAAAGATATTATTTTTTGTTACAAGAGAATGGTCAGACCACAGCCACAAGTTGGCTTGTTGGTCACCTTATTCTAACAGGTGTCAAATACATGTTTTCAGAATACATAAAGATAACAAATACCTAAATTATCCTTCATTAGTTACTTGTTGACGAAGGCAAACTAATTGTATTTTTACTTCAACATTATTCACTTAATAAGCACTAAACAATAAACAACAAATACGATATAAAAAAGCACAAAATAAGAATATTCAAAATTTAAATTGGAGCTAAGGCAAATTAAAATTTAACTTCAAAATTAAAACATAATGCAGCAAGTTAGGGCACTCAAACTTAATATCTCCTTAATATCCTGAGACAAATTCAGAAGGGAATAGAAATAAAGTTTGGATTAATCCAATTCAATTTCAAAATAAATATATATATCAAACAACAAATTAAAAATAAATTAGATGTATCACTTAAAAATTAATCGAGGTCAGAAACTTGAATTAGAGATTTTAGGCTTGTAAGTACAATATGTAAGCGAGAAAATAGTTAGTCCTTTTTTCTCTCTTTTTTTTTCTTTTTTCCTTCTGTTTTGTTTTGTTTTGTTTTGTTCTGTTCTTTTTTTTTTCCGACTCTGTATAAGTTTATCTGTATTATGGTTGTGCCTCTTATTTTTCACTTCATATTAATTTATGTGTGTTAAAGGAATTACACATTTAGTGTGTCTTTATCAACAAGTTAAGTATGAGGATAATTTAGGTATTTTTTAGGTACAATATGGAAAAAAATAAAAATAAAAATGAATCATATTGTGATATTATTTATTAATTTTCTCTTGATGATTGTTTAATAATACTTATGTGCATATTCTCATGATAATGGAAATTCATGAGTAATACAAAATAATATACACTTGTCATGTGATAAAGGTAATTTCACAAAGCATCTAAAAATGTGATATGTGGCCTACGACTTCGAATTCTAATTCATATTCTTGAAAAAAAAAAAAAAAGAGGGCATGTGCGGCACAACCTAATCCATTAATCATCAATGAAGAGAACCCCTCTCATGAGATTATCTCTGATTATAGTTATGTCCATGAATCATTACTGGAGGACGCTTCGATGTTTGATATATATGATTCCAGAGAACAAAGAAATCTCAATGGATTATGAAAATACATACGAGTTGATGGAAAGATCTTCCACGCAAATTGATGATGTATTTGCATACACCGTTGCTCAAGAAACCATAGGGCACGATGATATCAAACCACGCTGTATTGTTTAATGTCAACAAAGAGCAGATTGGCCTAAATGAAAAGAAGCAATTCAGGCAGAACTCGATTCTATGGCTAAACGACAGGTATTTGGCACGGTAGTGCTAACCCCGCCAAGTTGCCTGTAGGACATAAATGAGTCTTTGTCAGAAAGCGTAATGAGAAAAATAAAGTCCTGAGATACAAAGCTCGTCTTGTAGCACAAGGTTTCTCACAACGCCCTGGAATTGACTACGAAGAGACGTACTATCCTATAATGGACGTTATTACGTTTTGCTATTTAATTCGCTTAGTAGCATCCGAATGATTGGAAATGCAGCTCATTGATGTGTTTACAGCATATCTATATGGGGATCTTGATTCAGAGATATATATGAAAGTGCCTGAAGGCCTTCAATTACCCAAGTCAAGTGACTCTAAACCACGGAGTGCGTTTTCGATTAGATTGAAGCGCTCACTTTATGGATTAAAATAATATAGACGGATGTGGTATACCCGTTTAAGTGACTACTTGCTTAGTAAAGGATATAAGAACGATGAACTATGCCCCTGCATTTTTATAAATAAAACAAGTTCCGGATTTGCAATTGTAGCTGTGTATGTCAATGATATAAACATAATAGTCACTCTTGATGAAATAAGAGAAACCTCTAGCTATTTGAAATCCGAATTTGAGATGATAGATCTTGGAAAACCTCGATTTTGTCTAGGCATCGAACTAAAACACAGAGCTTATGGAATACTAATCCACCAGTCTGCATATATCCAAAAGATGCTCAGGCGATTAATATGGATAAAGTGCACCCGGTTAGCACTCCCATGATCGGTCGGAAAGTGGATGTAAAGAAAGATTCATTTCATCCAAAGGAAGATGACGAAGAGCTATTGGGAGCTGAAATTCCCTATCTAAGTGCAATAGGCGCATTATTGTACTTAGCTCAATGCACACGACCAGATATTTCATTCTCAGTGAACTTGTTAGCAAGATTTAGTTCAGAACCAACGCGGCGTCATTGTAATGGTACCAAGAACATATTTCGATATTTGAAAGGAACTATTGGTATGGGTTTGTTCTTCCCTTATAGAAAGACAAGAGGGGCTACAAATGAATTTGTAACCCCTAAAGAAAATGTCAAAGGCAAGAGTGTCACCCTACACTGAAACACCTAATAATATTTTGGTTGGCTTTGTTGATGCTAGATATCTCTCAGACCCACATAAAGGACGTTCTGAAACATGTTATGTATTTACCAAAGGGAACACAACAATATCCTGGAGTTCAAGCAAACAAGCTCTTGTAGCTACCTCTGCGAGTGAGTGTGTAAGGTTAAGATCTATCATCACACATATTCGAGGGCCTTGTATTTATGAAGATAATGCGGCTTGCATTGAGTAGATGAAATTGGGCTACATCAAAGGTGACAACACGATGCATATATCACCAACGTTTTTCTATAATCAAAAACAACAGACATTCCTCAAGATTCAAGTTACTCAAGTGACCTGCGAAGAAAATGCGGCTGATATGTTTACCAAGTCACTGCCTCAAGCCATATTTGAAAAACATGGGAAGAGTATAGGTATGCGAGAACTTTCTGAGCTCTCTTGATAGATGTACATATCAGTGGGAGAGGTGTTATCATTAGGTTTGTTGTACTCTTTTTTCCCTTCGACCAAGTTTTATTTTTTCCATTGGGTTTTGTTACATGGCAAAGGTTTTTAATGAGGCAACTACTCATGCACCATTTTACTTGTTCACTCGACACAAGGGGGAGTGTTAAAGGAATTACACATTTAGTATGTCTTTATCACCAAGTTAAGTATGAGGATAATTTAGGTATTCTTTAGCCTTATGTAATTATGGAATTGTGTAATTGACACCTTATATAAAGAGCCTCTTGATTAATGAGAATCCTAATTTTCCTCTGCCTCTCTTTTCTTCAATATTTTTCTGCTTTTACTTTTACAACGTGTATTATGAGTTGGTATAATAGTAACTCATTTTTTAATATAAAGGTGGGCTATTGGGATTGTAAAAATTTTTGTATATGTATTTTATAGGGTGGGGGTTGGGCTTGGACTCGAGATAATAAATTACAATCTGTATCAGCAAAGTAAATCTGTCACACGTAACAGACTCAACTTAGTCTGGAGCATTCACTTTTCTTGATATGATTTATTTGGGGGAGATATCTTGTTTCAGAAAGAGTGAATGGTTAAACCTAGTCTCCAGCATTCACCTTTTTCTAATAGCCTACTCCACGGAGGGCATACAATCTTGTTTGTAAACACTCCTAATATAATCTTACTTGTATTGTCTCATAGCAATTGGATCCCATACTAGTTTAATTTGATAGCAATGCCTTATGTCTTATAAAAGATCTTACTACAATACAAATTTTGTTAGAAAGCTACTTGTTGCCCGGAAATGGGCATGTAATTTAACGTGATTGCGTATTAAATCTAGTGAAAAAAAAAAATTGCCAGCACAAGTTTTCTATAAGCAAAAATTAAGATAACGATTTGATATTCTTTCGTTTACTTTCATTTCATTTTGAGTATAGAATAGCTTTGTTCTAAAAATCGGCCTAGGCGGCGCCTAGGCGCTAGGCGCCACCAATCCGCCTACGATTTTCAAAAATCGGCCAAAGAAATCGTCGGGCGCCCCAGGCGCCCTCGGCGCCCAAGTCGGCACCTAGGCGCCAGGCTAGTTTTTTGTTTTTTTTAATTATGTCCTGAAACGACATCATTTTTGGGCCTATTTTTTTATTATTTTGATTTTGTAATATATGTTATGGTATTTTTATTTAGCTAATGAACTTATGGATCTATATTGTTTTGAACTTTGAATCGAATAATGGCTTTAAACTTATGAATTATAACTTGTGATTATTACTTTTAGTTTTGAATTGTCATAGATTTTATTGTGTAGCAGGTAGTATGTTAAACTATTAAATGATTGGATGTAAAGTTGTAAATTAGGGTATTTATTCTCAAATTCTAGGCCCCGCCTAGACCCCGCCTAGGCGTCCTAGGCGCTAGGCGCTGGCCTGACGCCTAGCAGCCGCCTATCGATTTTTAGAATACTGTAGAATAGTGAGAACAGAAGTTAGGGTGATGAAAATTATTTAATGAGACAGTGATTAGATTAATTTGTATATTTCTGAGTAAGTTATTGGATATAAAATTATCGGTTAAAAAAATTCAAATAGGCCAATATGAAGATGTTTGTATATTTGAGAAGTTAATTATAGTGGAGATGAAAGAGAAAGAAAAAATAAAAGATAAAAAATAAAAGAATTTTTTTTTTTAAGAATATTATTTTCTGTTAGTGGTAAAAAAAAAAAAAGTCATAAATAAGTTTATCATTTTTTCTTCGTTGATAGGGGCAAGATCTTTTTTTTTCTCAATCCAATCACCGCCTAAGTTGTTCTCTTCATTTTATGGAGCTAGCTCAATCCAATTTGTTACCTCCGAAAAATTTGACGTGACAAGGTTCATGCCTTTCATATATTTACTTATGTCTATCACCATTTTTTTTTCATTTACCTTCTAAAATATATATTTTTTAAATATGTCTCCCGATATATAGAATCTTGACAAATTGTCACTTACTATTTGTTTTCCGACAATAAAGTAGCTTGAAAACTTATTTTTGTTGGAGAGGTTATCGACGTTGACTTGAGTTGAAATCTTTCATGGTGACTCGAAAATATGAGAGGAATCCAAAAAAATCAACAAAAGTTGAAACGGAGCAGTGGAAATTGATGATAAATCTACAATTTTTTAACTAGAGTTAGAGTTTAGGAGGGTTATCGACGTCGGATGGAGATGAAATTTAGTGTGGAGTATAAAATAATGAAAGGAACCCAATAAAACCATCAGAATACTAAACGGATAATTGGAAGTAGGTTAACCGAATCAATTTTTCAGTTGTGTGATTCTTTCAAGAAAAACTGAAATATTGCTTTGGTGAACCTACTTTTGATGATCTGTTTCAGCTTTCGTTGGTTCTATTAGGTACCTCTCATTCTTTAGAGACTCCACGCAAATGTTCAACTCATCCGATATCGATAATTCCTATGAAACTCTAATCCTAATTACAAAATTATACATCTATTCACCAACTGTCGATAATCCATTAGGAATTTCGTTGATTCCATTGGATTCTTCTCATTTTATAAGTTACAACAATTTTTTAAAATTCTATATATTTAAAAATAAAATATTATATTTTAAGAAGTAAAATAAAAAAAACGCAATAGATTGGCAGTTGAAAAAGTCTTTTCCTATATTTTATTAATCTTCGTATCAACATTCAGTATTTTCTTTAATGGAAATCATGTTGAATTACGTGCCTATTTTCAGTTATCCAGTTAATTTTCCACCATTTTTGATACTAAAATAATACATTTTAGAAAATACGCTCGGTTTTCGACAATATGAACTCTTATGGGACTAAAGTACTACATAAAAATATGTGGGACTAAAATTACAATTTCCATATTATATCACACTTGTATTGCAGTGCTTGCCTCATGCCAATCAATCACTAAAAGAATTAAATTAAATAAGAAAATATTATTTGACCCACTAGTTTTGTAGGGTCTTGACAAGAATTATTGAGGTAGTTGTTTTGCTGGCACACCAATTACAGGTGGTGTTCTATTGTGGGCTGAAAGCAATGTGCCCCATTTTATGTATGGGTTAAGGAATGTGATCCTCCAAATTCAGATTGAGCAGAATAGCCAATAATACAGCACTATGAGTCTTGCACTAAATCAATAATTCAGCCCTTTATTATTACATTTTGTTTGTTTTCTTGACTAGCACATTTTGGTTATATATTTTATTATTTAGTAAAATAATTACATCACGAAATAGTAATGGCATTATGCAAGGAAATCAAAGAGGGCAATAAAATATTTGCGCTGGGCACCATAAGGTTCTCAGACGATATCAAATATTAATGTCGGGATATATAAAGTAATTATATAGATTTAATAGGTGACTTTATTTGTAAAAAGGTACAATCCATTTATAAGGTGGGCAAGCTTTTCTAGAGAGCAACGACTTCTTATATAAGAGTGACGAGTTCTTATGTGAGGTGGCAAGCTCTTATGAGAAAAGCCTTTCTAGAGAGCAACGACTTCTTATATAAGAGTGACGAGTTCTTATGTGAGGTGGCAAGCTCTTATGAGAAAAGTACTACTATACTAGCTTGGCACTAAGTGGTGGCTCGGTGCTGAGAGGTGGGTTTCATGGTTTTTTATGGGCCCTATTGAGCTAATATGTGAGGTGGCAAGTGCTTATGAGAAAAACACTACTATACTGGCTCGGCACTAAGTGGTAGATCGGTGCTGAGAGCTGGGTTTCATGATTTTTTATGGGCCCTATTGAGCTAATATGGGCAATTTTATGGGGTCCTGACGAACTAAGGGGGGTGTAATCATTTATAACTTTTAAAAATATTTTAAAATTTTTAAAATTTTGATGTATTTAATTAAAACATTTTAGAACTTATAAAAGTTTTGAGGTATTTAATTGAAATTTCTAATGAATTATAAATGTCCATAAAAATCTCAAGGTATTCATTTGAAGTATTTTGGATTTTTAAATTGTCATGAGATATTTAAAAAGTCAAATACACTTTGGATTTGTAATTTTACTGGATTTTTCTAGACTTCTAAGTTAATTATATATACCAAATCCCACTACCAAATCTCATCTTTATACATGAGATTTCACAAAACTTTTATAAACTCCCAACAAATATGTAAAATTAATAAAAATAAAAGAAAATCCATACAAATCTTATAGTGAAACAAATCTTAAAATGTTTCTAAAAATTCCAAATGAATACATCCCCCTAATTTATGGATAGGTTTATTGACCCATGACTATTTAGGTAATTTAGTGAGAGCTCTCATACCTTTAGAAACTTAGCATACATGAGGAATCCTAATTTTGAGGTGGTCGCTATTTATGGAATTATAGTTTTAATAGGAGAGGGGAATCCTAGATTGGGAATACCTCTTTTGTCTATATAAAGATGACACATGCCTCATTCTTTTCTCTCTAAGTTGATTTTAAATCCTACGTTTTATCTCTCGCATCTCACTTGAACGCTTTCTGACTTAAGAATCGGAGGGCCTACGCCGGGCTGTCCACTGCCTGGCTTAAGTTTTGTTTAGCAGGATCTATCAAGTCGTTAGAAGATTCCTGGAGATCTATCAGGTCGCTGATCACATATTCAAGGCCAGTACTTTCTATTCTTGAGGCACCAATCTTTTTGGTTGCATCAAGTGACGCCGTCTGTGGGAAAGAGAAACATCAAGCACTTGAGCACAAGGCGTGAGATTTTTCACAAGAAAACCATGAAAGGAAGAGGTGTCACACCTCGAAACTTGAATTTTGATGGGGACTCAAGTAAGACAAAGGAAGGAGACACCGGGAAAGAACATACACCACCTCTAGGGGAAACAGACCAAACAACAACCACACCACCATCCTCACCAAGAAAACCAAAGACAAAATAGCAGAAGAAAAACGTAAGGAAAATGTTCCAGAAATAATCAAACAAAAGGCTATCCACATAGGAATGAAAGAATGGGAGGAGCTATTAAAAGGGAGTAGTTCGAGAAGGGATTTATTGAACAATTGCGGGGGATTGGTACCTCAAGATAAATTGGAATAATTAGACAAAATCTTGGCAGGAGAAGGTAGCAGTGGGAAGATGGGAAGTACAAGAATGATGATGAATATAAGCCAAAACAATTGATTGCTCCTAGAGAAAGAGTAGAGAAAAGGCTCCATGGAGGCCAATTCCCGAGTTACTTCGAAGCTCAGAAAGAAGAAGGTACCCAGTTAAGTACATATCGTCGTCTGATGATGATGACGTATATGATCGCCTGCTTATGGATGGTGGGTCGCGAAGGAAGTCTTATAAACATCGGGCCCCGCGAAACAAGGTCACGAAGGAGGTCGTATAAGCATCGAGCCCCGCGAAACAAGGAGGGAGACGAAGAGGAAGTGGAGTCGTCTTCCTGTGCATTTAGAGACATGCAGGAGGCATTGTGGGATCTACAAAAGTAGGTCGCTGGAGCAGGACCTGCGGAATCTAAGGGGCATCCTTTCTCTGAAGGATATTAAAGGCATTATTGCATCGGGGGTATAAAGGATTGGATTTCTAATATGACGGGTTGTCTGACCCCACAAGTCATGTGCAAGGTTTTGAAAAAAAGGATTTACTTAGACAATATACGGATATTGTTGCATGCCGAGCTTTTCTATCTACGTTGAGGGGGATAGCGCAAGATTAGTTTCACCAGTTACCACCAGGAACGATCACCAGCTTTAAAGTCATGAAAGCAGCTTTTTTGAAGCATTTCGCTAGTGCCAAATCACACACAAAAACCACACAGTTTCTCTTCACAATGGTGCAGTGTCTAGAGAAGATCCTGAAGAACTATATCACTCGGTTTACTAGAGCTACTTTAAAGGTGCCCACAGCCACGGACGAGATGAAGGCTGGAGCATCACATCAAGGGTTGAGAAGTGGAAGATCTGCACAAGTCGTTGGCTAAGCGATCTGCGTACACATATGAAGAGGTTTTGGACAGATGTGCTAAATACATACAGGTTGAGGAAACTAAAGAGGAACACAAGTTACGCTTTGGGTTGGATATGGGGGAACCGGAAAGGATAATTTCTAAAAGGCTAGAGTCTAGAGGGATGATGCGAGCTGCTCCCGCGCTCTTAAACACTGGAGAAAATGGCAGAGGAGTGGTGAGGGGTACGAGGAGAATATGGCGAGAAGAGGATTTCATACCCCTGGCATACCCGCAAGCCAAGGTTTTCACGATCATGGAGCGCCAATTATCTGAAGATATCATATGGCCAGAAAGTTACACGCGAATTCCTACTAATCTAAAATCTGAGTTCTTTTGCAGGTTCCATAACCATTGCGGTCATCCGGCCGAAAAGTGCAGGCATTTAGGAGAAGAGATAGAAAGGCTCATTAAAGCAGGACACTTAAAAGAGGTCATATATAAAGATAGAAGGACACAGGGGACAGTGCAACAATTACCCCTGCCACCACCAGGAGGTCCTCCACCGGCCAAGGCGGATAGACAACCACAACAAGAAGAACAAAAAAGAACAAGCGAGGAAGAAATATGGGAAATAACAAGGGAATGATAAACATGATTTTTGGTGAGCCAAGGGATGGAGACACGAATAATGCATGCAAGAGGCATGCAAAGGCAGCACGACCTGGACCATGCGAGGTTGCAGTAATTAATAGGCAACCTCCAGCATCTTAACCGGTGATTTCATTCCCTCCCGACGAATGAAGCGACTTGCTGGTGGACCATAATGATGCACTTGTGATTGAGGCTGAGGTAGAAGGGTATGAGGTCGGACGGGTGTTTGTGGATAATGGAAGTTCGGTTAACATCATATACCGGGAATGTCTTGACCAGATGAACTTAAAAATAAAGGTATGGCCTGTAAAAACTCCAATTTACGCTTTTAATGGCGTGCAAGTTATCAAGGAGGGCGAGTTTGCACTCCCTGTAGCATGGGGAAAGGGCGAGCTAAGAATAAAGAAGGATTTTAAATTCTTAATTATCCAAGGGAGTTCAGCATACAACGTGATTTTGGGACGACCTGCCCTTAATGCATTTCAAGCAGTTACTTCTACTTACCAACTGAGCATAAAGTACCCGGTATGTGATAAAGTGGGTGAAATAGTATCTGAGCAACAGGTCGCTAGGTCGTGATATCAGATGATCGTACGAAAAGGAATGAGCGATAGGAAATGAGAAAGGTTAGGTGACGTACGGGAGGGAATACTCAGTTCCAAGAAGATGATAGAGGAGGAGAATTATGTTCACCCTCATGAGGAGCTCATGGAGATTTTGTTAGAAGAAGGTAGCCATAACACACTACCAGGATAGGGACTCAATTGGCGGGAACAGTAAGGGAGGAGCTAATAGCCCTACTAAGTGAATTCTGGGATATCTTTGCCTTTGGATATGAGAAGCTACCAGGAGTGTCTCCTGAGGTTTTAAAACACATTTAAATCGCGTGACCTCTACGACAGAAGAGGTGACACTTTGGGGCTGAACTGGATAAGGTGATTGAAGAACAGGTGCAGAAATTACTGAAAGCTGGACACATCCAGGTGATTCAATTCCCGGAATATCTATCAAACATGGTTATGGTGCCGAAACCTGGACAAGAGTGGAGCATGTGTGTAGATTTTCACGAACTGAACAAGGCATGCTCAAAGGACCACTACCCATTGTCATGCATTGACCAACTGGTTGACTCAAATTCAGGCTATGAACTGTTAAGCATGATGGACGCATAGCAAGGATACCATTAAATCCCATTGGCGAAAGAAAATCATCCCAATAAGGTAGATTTGTCACCTCCAAAAGTACTTATTGTTTCGTTTCTATGCCGTTTGGGTTGAAGAATGCAGGGGCGACCTATCAAAGGTTGGTAGATAAGATGTTCAGAGACCTGTTGAGGTCTACTATGGAGGTTTATGTAGATGATATGTTTGTGAGGATCAAAAAGGCGGACTCGCATGTGGAGGATTTACGAAAGTCCTGTATCATACTAAGGCAATATGGCATGCGCCATAATCTAAAAAAGTGCGCATTCGGTGTACGATTAGGCAAGTTCTTAGGATATATGGTGAGAGAGTGAGGCATTAAGGTTAATCTTGAGAAAGTGTGGGTTGTTACGGAGATGCTCCATCCCCGAACAGTGCGAGATGTACAGGTGCTAACTGGTCGTATTACAGGGCTTAGTCATTTTATTTCCAGGTCGATAGAAAAGGGTGTCCCCTTTTTCAGAATGATGAGGAAGGGATCCAAATTCGAATGGACAAAAGAAGCAGCACAAGCTTTTAATAATCTTAAAGAATACTTGGCAGAGATCCCATTGCTAGCAAAGCCAATGTCGGGCGAGGATTTGATCTTATATATATATATATATATATATATATATATATATATATATATATATATATATATATATATATATATATATATATATATATATATATATATATATATATATATATATGTTGGCGAGGTCGCAGTAAGCTTAGTACTTCTTAGAGAAGATCCAGGTGTGCAGAAACCCATCTACTATATCAACAGGATGTTAAGGGGAGCCAAGTTTAACTACTCGTAGCTAGATAAAGGTGGGTTTGCATTGATGTATTTGGTGAGGAAGCTCCGACTTTATTTTTTGGGTCACAAGGTTAAGGTACGCACCAACTTAGCTCTTAGGCAGATTTTGACTAACCCAAATATGTCTGGTCGATTGGTGAAATGGGCAATTGAGCTTAGTGAATACGATGTGGTTTATGAACCAAGGACGGCGATTAAGGCTCAGTTTTAGAAGATTTTCTACAAGAAATGGTACGTTCCCAGAGAATGAAGTTGAGCACAAAGCATGGTTATTGCACACTGATGGGTCAACTATGACGATGGAAGTTGGACTGGGGATTGTTCTAACTAGTCCATAAGGGGAGAACCTCGATCTCGTGATCAAGCTAGGATTTAAAGCCTAATAACGAAGCAGAGTATGAGGCATTACTGCAAGGCATAGAAATGGCGAGCGACCTAGGAGCACGGAAGAGTCGGGCGTATACAGACTCTCAACTGGTAGCTCGTCAGTTCGATGGGTATTTTGAGGCAAAGGAAGAACGCATGCAGGAATACTTAAATAAACTAAAGGAGGGGATAACTCAATTCGATGAGTTTAAACTGGAGCATTGACCGTGAGCTAATAATATCTGGGCAGATCAGCTCACCAAGATGGCTGAGGCATTGGGTGCTTATGACACGAGGAAGATCACTTTATTGGATTTGACACATAGTAGTGTGGATACGGGAAAGGAGGTTATGGAGATAGACGTAAAGGAAGAGTAGCGGACACCGATTCGGGGGACCCTCGATAAAGTGGTCCCTGGAGGTATGCAATTATCAACCATAGATGTCAGGACAACAACGCGTTTTGCTTAATGAATGGAGATTTTTACAAAAGGTCGCACTTCGGGCCATATTTGAAGTGCTTGTAAAAAGAGGAAGGATTTGAGGTGCTACGGGAGATACATGAAGGGTACTGTGGTGATCACGCTAAGAGCAGAGCGCTAGTTGGGATAGCTTTGCAGGCTGGTTTCTTTTAGCCATGAATGAAAGTTATGGTAGGCGACCTGGTTATGGCCTGCATGAAATATCAGATGCACGCTCCTATCATTCATGTGCCTGCGGAGGATATGATGGTGATGGGGGATTAATATAGTGGGGCCTTTTTCGAGGACACCTTACAAGAAACGCCACTTAGTGGTCGTGGTAGAATACTTTTGGGTGGAGGTCGAGACTGTCACGAGCATCAGCGAGCAGGAGATCATTGATTTTTATTTTTAACAGTATTTTTTCAGGTACGACGTCCCACGGGTGCTGGTCTCGGACAATGGAACCTGATTTAATGGGCAGATGATCCAGGAATGGTTTAAAATAATGGGAATGAAGCAGCGATTTGCCTCTGTGGCACATCCCCAAGCTAATGGACAGATTGAGGTTATTAATCGTATCATTGTGCAGAGAATGAAACTGCGACTAGAGAAAGCAGGGGGACTTTAGATGGAGGAACTCTCTTCCGTTCTATGGTCTTATCAAACAACACCACGAACTACAATGGGAGAGTTTCCTTTTAGCTTGGTCTACGGCAAGGAGGCTGTCATCTCGACAAAAATAGTTGGAGGATATCATCGGTTAGCAACATTTGATGCGGAGCAAAATGAGCGGCTGGCTAGAGGAGCTCTTGAAACAATTGACGAAATACGCGATAAGGCTGCATCACGAGTGGAACAATACAAATAACGAATTCATATGACCTTTAACAAAAGGGTAAAACGAAGACACTTCCAGTTTGGCGACCTTGTCTGGAAGCGAGTTGATGTAATTTATTCCACAAAGAAGTTGGATCCAAACTGGATAGGACCGTTCAAGGTCACTAAAGTACTATAAGGGGGATCATATGTGCTCGTTGACGCAAAAGGGAAAGATTTACCAAGAAGCTGGAACATCTGCCACTTCTTTGCACGCTTCTATCTTTACTTATTTCTATCATAAGGTGACGCCTTTATAGGTCGTCGATAAACGCATACTTTTTTTAATAATTTTTTGTGCTGAATAACGCATTTTGGCAATGAATGCGTACTTTTTCCATAATTTTTGGCAATGCACCCATACTTTTTTCGTAATTCTTGATGATGAACGCATCGTGAACGTATAATTTTGGCAATGAACGCATACTTATTTACATATTTTTGCATGTCCTGGAATATGTTTGACTTACATATTCTAGGAAGATTAGAAGGGGATGATTCGAACTTTCCGCACCTAATTTTAAATATAACTTTGTCAAAACTTGAAATCTCGCTCGGAAGAGTACGAGTTCTCTTTTAGGTTGGTAAATTTAAAAGGAGTTGATTCTCAAGGAACAAACAATCGGAATCTTGGATGTTTGTTTAATCACAAAGTCACACACAAACATGTATAATTGGGGAAGTCTTGTTTGTTTTTGATTTTGTAAAATAAGAATCAAAAAGCAAGAGCAATTATATAAAATTAATTAACTTGAACTAATTATCTCAAACTATTCAACCAACTAGAATTTAAAAGGCTTAATTAACTAAAAGCTATGAACTTGGATTTTTAAAATGAAAGAACATGTAAAGATCATGAACTAAATTAAAACTAAAATCACCAAGCATAAATGAGAGAAACGAAATTGAAAGATGAAAGATTACGAACTATATTATCTAAGAAATCCAAAGTATCAAGCATCAAAAGTTCAAGATCCAAAAATGAAGAACAAATTATCTAAAAGGTTAAATAAACAGAGAACTAATATAGAAAGCAATTAAAAAGGTTTAGAGTACTTATTAGATCTAGTAACAGCAGTAAATCGCAAGCTATTCCGGAAAAGGTACGATTATCTCGATCGAATAGCAATCCACAAATTGAAAGAATAGAGCGTATGAACTTGTAAACTTGAATATTCTATCTCGATCTCTTATCTACGTAATGGGTGATGGAAATGGGCTCTCTCTACGTCTCAAAACCTTAGAATATGTGTAGTCGATACCCTAGACGAATTATAGAAGGGTATTTATAGGTTTTCCAAAACTTGGAGCAAAAGTTTCCTTAAAAACTACAAATCTGGGCCCGTTAACGGTAGCTTAGCGGTAAGGGCTACCGCTAATGCTATCATTAACCTGTTTTTGAATCTTCATGTCCATCCCTGACGGCCGAGATAACGGTAAGGGACACCATTAAGATGTCCGTTAACATGTCACTGCAGCCTCCTAACTCTTGAACTAACGGTAAGCCACTGTTAAGACTGTCGTTAACACCTTTCTACAGCAGCCTAACTGTCGTGCTAACATTCAAAAAACCGATATTCTCACCGTCAACCAATTTTGGGAGCTCTCTGTCATCCTTTAGCGGTTATGTTAGCGGTATAGTAACCACTAAGATTTAGCGGTAGCTGCTACCGCTAACCTTACCGTTAACTAGTAAAATTGCTAATTGTTTAGACCAAGAGTAGTCTAAGCAATAAAATACCATGAAAACAAGCAGTTTAGCAATGAGACAAACCAAAACAAAGAAGAGCAAAAAGTGCTTGACTTTTATTCCTTAATTTAAGGTTGGATCGGCCTTGGCCGGATCCTTTTACAGGGTCAATTTCTTCCTACAAGCCTTTCCCTTTCTAAACTCTCTATGTATTTCTCTTTCTAGTAGAATTGGGATCCCTTCTCTCTCTCTTGGAGAGGCTATTTATAATTTTCCTTCCAAATCCTAATTGGACACGTGTCACCACCTTAGTGGGCACCGACTTACTTGGACAATAAGCCAGCTAAAAAATCCTAACCCTAATTGGACACCTAGCACCTCCTCATTGGTTGTGCATCCCTTTCTAAGTCAGAGTATAAAGCCTTTATCATATCTCTTTCGCCGCCTCGAAGCCGACCTTGAATCGCCTTGATGTCGAGCTGACCTTGAATCATGGATGATCAATCTCGGTCGAAACGTCTTCACTTTCCGAGTCTACACTTGACCGGAGGTGATGGGTGAACACAACCAATCTTCCTACCGAGCATCAAGTCAAGCCGGATGATCCGCTCGGAGCCCGTAGTATGTTCGGCCGGCTAAGTCAGCTCGACCATTATGATCATGGTATAAGTAATCCAACTTTAGGCACTCGGCAGCTTGGCAGCTCGGTGGGTGAGCGGGTGCATAGGGCCGGCAGCCTGGCGGAAGGTGCTCGGCAGCCCGTCAGCTCGGCACTCGGTAGCTCGGTAGCCCGGCAACTCGATTTATGAGCGGTTTATGTCGGCCGTGCTCAACACGATGGGATCGGTGCTTCTCGGGGGTGCAAGTCCGAGGTCGTCCAAGATAGGGTTGTACGGGCTTGACACCGATCGACACTTCCCTACACTAGGTCGGCCAGGATTGTTGTGTGAAGCTCGGCATATTATGGCATGGTGTGCGCCATGTCGTGCAGTCCGGGGATTCTAGGCTCGTTGTTACTCGGTAGAGCACGCACCTAGTACGTACCTAATCGGTGTGGTGCAGCTCGGCACTCGACAGCCTGTCAGCTCGGTGTGTGAGCATGACAGGTCGGCCGAGCTTGGCGCGACGGGCTCGGTGCTGCTCGGCGGTGAGCGTGTCAGGTTGGCCGAGCTCGACGCACCAAGCTCGGCGATGCTCGGCGTGGTGCATGCCAGGTCGGTCGATCTCAGCATGCCAGGATTAGCACTGCTCGGCGCGGTGCATGCCACGTCGGCCGATCTCGGCATGCCAGGCTCTACTCTGCTCGGTGTGGTGCATGCCAAGTCAGCCAATATCGGTGCGCCAGGCTCGGCACTGCTCGGCGCGGTTCATGCCAGGTCGGCCGATCTCGGCACTCCAGGCTTTGTGCTGCTCGGTGTGGTGCATTCTTGGTCGGCCAATCTCGGTGCGTCAGGCTCGGTGCTGCTCGGCGCGCCTGGCTCGGCGCTGCTCAATGCGGTGCATGCCAGGTCGGCCGATCTCGGTGTGCCAGGATCGGCGCTGCTTGGCGTGGTGCATGCTAGGTCGGCCGATCTCGGTGTGCCAGGCTCTGAGCTGTTCGGTGTGGTGCATGCCAGATCGGCCGATCTCGGCGCTGCTCGGCTTGGTGCATGCTAGGTCAGCCAATCTCGGTGCTCCAGGCTCGGCGCTGCTCGACGGTGCGAGTCCTCGGGCCGGGGCGTGCTCAGCCGAGAATCCAGCACAGCTTCGGCAACACCAGCTCGGCCTTGGTGTGGTTAATTGGTGGGTACGCACGGATGCGTGCATTCAGGCTGGGGAAAACTCAGCCGGGTGGCCTGCTCGGCCTCAGCCAGACCTGCTCTTAAGGTGCGTGTGGGTCAGCCTCGGCATGGATATTCGGCGGGTGCACGGGGGCACGTACTCATGGACTGGGGTTCGGACTCACAAATTTTTCAGAGGTGCGTCGACCCTGGAGGCTAGAATCGTGGTATCAACGTCTCATTCTATTTGTCACGGTATGTCCGGCGTCCTACCCTATTCACCATGTTCGCTACGTGTTTCTTGGTCCGTACACGGTACGGAACGTCAGCAAATTGTACGACAAGATAAGAGCTTTCATCTCTTTCTCCTTCATCTTCTTCCCCTTTATTGATATGTGTGCCTTTGTCTTTATCCTTCTTCAATGGAGTGGGTGCCCATCATTTCCCCTCTTTATAAATGGAAGGCACGAATACTCCTCATTCACCCTCCACTTTTCTTCTAATTCTTCATACTTACTTTATTTGCTTTTGAGCTTTCCTTTGAAAATCTAAGCCCCTTGCCTCTTATTTTTGTTCTCTCATTTTCCAGCTCTCCTCCATTGTCCCATTGTATGCCTAGTCAATTTCTTGTCGGCTCTGTTCTTTCTCTGCTTTTAATGTTAAATTTTTTTTCTTTTTGTCCTCTGTTATTCGAATGTCTTACAGACAGGGATATTCTCCGGATGATTCTGGCGAAGTGGGCTACGAAGGTGACGTGAATTATTGTGGTGTTCATCCTGGGTTGGGGGGTTATGACTCCCAGTTCGGCTTGAACGAATATGGTAGCTTCACAACAGGTGCTTCCTTTTGCGCTGGACGGCCTTTTGAATTTGAGAAGTTAGCATTGGAAATTATTGTGCAGGGTAACACTCTAACTGAGAGGCATCTGGAGGGATACCATGATGAGTATGTTGTTCCCGGTGATGTTCATTTGTTCCTACCCTACCCAGCAAAGCAGATACACCGCGCGCCTCATTCTTGTACGGATATGTTCCGTGACAGCCTGGATTTTGGACTTTCCGCTCCGCTCTCGCCTTATGTCACACGCTTACTTAGGAGGTGGGGTATTCCCCTTTCTCAAATCCATCCCTTGTCGTTGGCCCGAATCTTGGGTGTGGTGGTTTTATTTAGTGAAAATGGTTGGCCTCTACCCACCTTTGATGAGCAGAACTGGCTTCATCAGTGGAAACCCTCGGGGGGTGCCGGGACGAGTTGGTTTTATGCTTCGGTCTGAGATGGTGTGTTCAGAACTTTGGACTCGGATCTTTTAGAGAGTCTCCACATGTAGAAGCCATATTGGTTTTATGTGGGGAGTGACTGGACGGCACGGAGACCTGATGGGCGTGCCTACAGTCCACCGCTTGCTTTTATTTCTGCACTTGGTCGGTATATATCCTCATCTTTCACTAGTTTCTTCTATTCTAATCCCTCATTATTTTCTTTTGTTTACAGCTATTCCGAAAACTATTGAGCCTGATATTGAGTTTCTTGAGCACCTATATAACATTCTGAGCCCGGATCCTAAACCGCGGAGGTGGAGAGAGATTTTTGATACTTCCAAGTATTACAAAGTTAGTTTATGGGTTCTTTCCCCTGACTTGGATCTTGGTCGAGTCTGCCCTGGTATGGTTAATAATGTTTGTCGGGTGTCGGGTCGGCTTGTCTATACTGGTCGGCTCGACATCTTTTTTTTTGTGTGGTCAGCTTGTCGGGCTTTGTTTTGGTGTCGACCTGATGAGGTCGGTTTCCTTATTATGACGCCTCTTCTCTTGCAGTGTTCTATCTTTTCTTCGATCGAACCGAAGATGTGAATGCGATTACTGAGGCCCGCAAGTACGTGGAGGCTATGAAGAAGAAGTCAAGTAGGGGAGGTGGCGTGGGAAAGCGGAGGAGGGCGGTTCCCTCTAGTAGCGCGCCACCTCCACCCGAGGTCGAGCATGTCGTGGTCACTATTGGAGGCGAGGGATGGTCTCGTGCGCATCTGGTCGACGTCGATGTTGATCTTAGTCCCGAGCCCCCTGCCTTTATGGGTTCGTATCCACAACCACAACCCCTTGCTGTCGATCCGATCTATCCTACGGCGTATCCATCGTATTATGGTGAAGAATCATCGCACGGATCAACCTCACCAGAGCGCTCAATCTTGCCTGGGCGCCTGACTTGCGTAATTGGATGACGAGTCTTCCCTCCGAGGAAAAGTTCAACTTTGTCGAGACTAACTTGTGTCGGACTATGTCCTCTAGTCGCTGCTTTGTCATGATTTCTCACGACTTCGACGTGCCCATGACCAACTTCTAAATGATCATCAAGCCCTTCAAGAGAGTCATGCTGCTTGAACTTCCCTTGTCCTCGACCTCGATCAGTGGATGGCACGAGCCAAGAAGTCTGACTAGTTTTGGATGAGGCGCTGCGTTCAACAGAGTTGATGGTCGGTGAGTTGAATGCCCTCAAGGAAAAACATGCCGAAATGGTGAGAAATCACGCCGATCAGGTCAACGCCGCCTTCGAGAGGGGGAAAATGGAGGGGGTTATCCAATATGAAGCCGAGACTATGGATCTGATGATCATCACCTCGTACATTTCGACTATGCAAAAGGCTTATGATATTCTTGCGGGCGGTGCCACTCTTCCAGATCTAGCTCAAATTATTGATGAGAGAAAAGCCGAGCTCGGGATTGGTGGCTCGGACGACAACATAGGTGGCTCCGGTGGAGAGTATGATGGTCAGGGGGTGAAGGACATGCTTAGGCTTCTACCTTGTTGTTTGGGTCGGCTTGTCACTTTTGGGCAGCTCAGCTTGTTTTTTTGTTCTGCTTTAATATGTTTCTGAATAATTCATTGTGTAATAAACTTGTTCTGTATGTTCTGGCCTGGTTGGGTTCTTTTGTTTGGCCAGCTTTTATTTATGATATTCGCTCGTCTTTGGAAATTTTGATGGTGTTCGGTGATTATGTTATTTTTTGCTTGACCTTATTTCATATTGTGGTCGTCTTGTCTTGGTTAGTTTCCGAGCTGGACTTTTTGAGTGGTTTATAACCTTAAGATTTTTCAATTTCTTGAACTTATTTTTTCAAGTCGACCTCTTTGTTGGGTCTATTTGACTTTGGCAATTCAGCCTTACTTTTGTTTGGCTTTGCATTGTTTGATGGTCGGCTCTATGGGATTTGGCCAGTCCCTATTTTGAGCCTTTAGGGTGGCTTTTAGCCTTAGATATTTTTTCGATCTTGTAAATGTATTTGCAGGACCGACCATATTGTTTTAGTTCGACCTTAATTTATGTACGTTATCGAAATCCTTTTGGCTATTTGCCTTGGAGTTCTCCTAGTTTTTTTGTGTAGAACATTTTGAAAGTTCCTTGGTTTTGTATGAGAAAAAGTGATGTTTTTTTGATGATCTCGACCTCGCTTGGTGATGTCGAGATGCTTGTGGTCGACCTACATGGTCGGCTCGACCTCAAATTTTTTTTTAGGTCGACCATTTTGACGAGGTCGACCATGTTGTGGTCGATCGACGTGGTCGACTTGACAACCCAAAACTCTTATTTTCTTTTTCTCTTCTCTCTTTTTTTTGAGGTCGACCTCATTGGGTCCTCGTGCCGACCTGGTTGAGTTGGTCCTAGTCGACCTAAATTGGTCGACCTGATGATGTGGTTATGGGTCGCCCGTTAGTGATCAAACGAAAATAACATTTTATTGATAATACTTTTTGAGGTACACTGTATTCCAGGGGTGTGGCAGCTTTGTGCCGTCGGGGTGTTCTAACTCATGGGCACCGTGCAGAAGGGTTTCAGCTATGCAAAATGGTCCTTCCTACTTTGGTTTGAGCGGTCCTTGGTTTGATCCTCGGATGCGCTTGAGAACTAGGTCACCGACCTTGAAGCTTCTTTCTCTCACTTTGGAGTTGTAATATCGATGACTTCTTTGTTTCTAGATTGCGTTCTTCATCTCTGCCTCTCTCCTCTTTTCTTCCAGGAGGTTGAGCTCGACTTGACATGCCACGTTATTCTTTTCTTCTTCAAAGTGTTCTATTCGGTAGGACGGGGTGCCGAGCTCAAGCGGTATGACTGCTGTAATCCAAAAGCCAATGAGAAAGGGGTCTCGTCGGTGGACGAGCGGTGGGTTGTCATGTATGACCATAAAACACGTGGTAGTTCCTCTGGCCAACTGCCCTTCAGGTCTTCCAATCTCTTCTTTAGCGTGTACTAGAGGATTTTGTTCACTGCTTCTACATGTCCGTTCGATTGGGGGTGGTATGGCGTCGCAAAGTGGTTCTTGATGTTTAGCTCCCCGCAAAATGCCTTGAACCTTTTGCTATCAAATTGTCTGCCGTTGCCTAACACTATCGAGAGTGGGGTGCCGAACCTGCATATGATCAATTTCCAAATGAAGTTGATTATCTTCTGGTCTGTGATCGAGGCCAGAGGCTCGACTTTGGCCCATTTCGTGAAGTAGTCAACTGCGACCACTGCGTACTTGACTTCTCATTTGCCCTTTGGTAGCGGACCAATTAGGTCAATCCCCCATTTGGCAAAAGGTCACGGCCAATATATTGATTTTAGGGGCTCGGCTGGGGAGTTGATCTGAGGTGCGAATATTTGGCATTTCTCGCATTTCAGCTGGGACGTTATCGTTTCTCAGCACATGGATTACCTCGGCTTCAAACTGAGTAAGTCGTACTTTGGTGATCTCAAGGTATTGTGCCATCCTAGGCTCTTTTGTCTCGTATTCTCCACTAACCTGGTTTACGACAAGTTGAGAATCACTGTGGATTTTGAGATTTCTGATTCCCATGGAGGATGTTGTTTCGAGACCATCTAGGAGGGCCTCATATTCGGCTTCATCATTGGTCAATGGAAATTTGAAACGGACCTCCGAGCAGAAAGGAACCTTTTCGGGACTAATCAGTACTACCCCGGCACCAGATCGGCCGGTGGTCAAGGATCCATTGATGTATAGGTGCCATTGTTTGGCCTCTACTAGAATAAATTCGACGATTGGTGTAAACTCGGCCAATCTTGGTTTAAACTTCTTCACTTTCTGAGCCTACTCTCAACTGGAGGTGATGGGTAAACACAACTAATCTTCCTACCGAGCGTAAAGTCAAGACGGATGATCCGCTCGTAGCCCGTAAAGTGAGCAAGACAGGTCGGGCGTGCACGACGCGATGGCCGCGGTGCTGCCCGGCGGTGCAAGTGCCAGGTCGGACGAGATAGGGTTGTGCGGGCTTGATGCCGATCATCACCAGGTCGGCCTAGATTGTCGTGTCAGGCTCAGCATTGTCTGGAAAGGTGTGCGCCATGTCGGGCGGTCTGGGGCTTCTTGGATCGGAGTTACTTTGTAGGGCATGCACCTGGTGCATACCTGTACTGCGTGGTGCAGCTCGGCACTCAACAACCCGTCAGCTCAGTGTGTGAGCGTGACAGGTCGGCTGAGCTTGGCGCGACGGGCTCGGTGCTGCTCAACTGTGAGCGTGTCAGGTCGGCCGAGCTCGACGCACCAGGCTCGGCGCTTCTCGGTGTGGTGTATGCTAGGTCGACTGATATCGGCGCGCCACGCTCGGTGCAGCTCAGTGCGGTGCATGCCAGGTCGGCCGATCTCAGGGCTGCTCGGCATGGTGCATGCCATGTCGGCAAATCTCGGCGCGCTAGGCTCGGCGCTGCTTGGCGTGGTGCATGCAAGGTTGGCCGATCTCGGTGCGCTAGGCTCGGCGCTGCTCGGCGTGGTGAATGCCAGATCGGCGCAGCTCGGTGCGGTGCATGCCAGGCCAGTCGATCTCTACACACCAGGCTCGGCGCTGCTCGGCGCGCTGCATGCTAGGTCGGCCAATCTCGGCGCGCCAGGCTCGACGCTGCTCGGTGAAGTGCATTCCAGGTTGTCCGATATCGACGCGCCAGGCACGGTGGTGCTCGGCGTGGTGCATGCCAGATCGGTCGATCTCGGCGTGCCAGGCTCGCCGCTGCTCGGCAGTGCGAGTCCTCGGGCTGGGGCATGCTTAGCCGAGAAGCCAGCTCAGCTTTAGCAACACCAGCTCAGCCTCGGTGTGGTTAATTGGCGGGTACACGCGGATGTGCGCATTCATATTGGGGAAAACTCAGTCGAGTCGCCTGCTCGGCCTCGACCAAACCTGCTCAACGGGTGCGCGCGAGTCGGCCTCGGCATGGCTATTCGGTGGGTGCACGGGGGCGCGTACTCACGGACTGGGGTATGCTCAGAAAGGCGGCCAGCTCAGCCTTGGCCAGACCTATTCGGCAAGTGTGCATGGGTGGAGCTCACGGGCCAGGTGGCCAGCTCGGCCTCGGCCAGACCTGATTGGCGGATGCGAGCGGGTTTTGTCCTGGTCGGCCTCAGCATGGCTATTTTGTGGTTGCGCGCGGGTGTGCGCATTCAGGCTGTGGAAAACTCATTCGGGTGTCCTGCTCAACCTCAACCAGATCTGCTCGGCGTGTGCGCGTGGGATTGTGCTCTTGAACTGGGGCATGCTCGGCCGAGACGCTGGCTCGGCCTCGGTTGCTTTGCTTAGTGAATATGCGCACGGGTGCGTACCTTTGAGCTGGGGCGTGCTCGGCCTCGATGTGAAAAAATTATGTGATAGGCGGGGTGTCCCGAGACTTGACCGCTCAACATGCCATATCTCGTCGACCCAAAATGACCTGGGTCGGCTATATGTGTATTAGCTTGTTATTTGTACGAGTTGGGTAATTCCTTGCCCGTCTTCGACCCGTGTTTGTCCATATGTTACCTTTAATCTCTATACAGTAATTTAGGCCCGGTCGACCATCAACACTACTTCTTCGCCGAAAATCGCTCATTTTCGCCTCTCGGTTCTTGAAACGGTTTGCAAACTTAATCTATTCAGTGCTGAGCTCATTCGTTTACTTAAATATATGGGGAAAAATAGAGAATAATCACCCAATTACATCAATAATAATCAAAACACGGTAAAATAATCTGGAGATACGAAAAATACAAAAAATATGCTTATTCTATCCAACTTATACCAAAACTAATAACAAAAACTAACTAAAATACTAACAAAAATCAAGACAAATTCATGTTAATCAACTACCCCACACTTTATTGGTTTGTTTGTTCTCGAACAAATGATAATTCCAAATAATAACAAGTATGAAAATAAGCTCAAGCAAAGAGTTGTGTCATGGTACATAGATTATTTTGAAAATATAGATAATTACAACGCAAACTCAAACACTTGACCCTTATTACATTGTCGCTTTAGAACAAAATCATGCGTCCTCACAAAAGGTAATATATATGTGTACGCTCAAAAGCACTCAATTATTTTTTATAGGTACGTGTATAAACTCAAGCCATCAAAATACATGTACAATAAACAAGAATTAAAAATCAAAAACTTCTCCACCTTTTTAAGTGTGTAACTAACAAAGAATCAGAAAAGGTCTTTTCGAGTTGTAATGTAGGCTCTTGGATAGATATGGAATATATAAGTCATGTGTCTAACTCACGATCTAATGTGATCAATAACTCACCAACTATCTAATCACTAAGCAATGTGCTTCACCTCATTCAAACGAAACCTCACTTAACTCTCATAACGTAGCCTTTAGATGTAGGCTATTCCTCAACTCAAAACCCAAAATCGACTTTTGAACAAACCACTTAAACAATTTAGAAGCTTATGATACGCTTCTTCTTTCAAACTCAACTTTTGCCTCTTAAACATTAGGCGTCATTAGAAAATCAACAAAAAACAAGCCTTTATTAGCATAAGCAATAACTCAACTATATTCGCCATCCTCTTATTCTTTTTTATTATTATTATTTTCTTTTTATTTATTTTTTTTGTTTTTTTTTTTTGTTTTGTTTTTTGTTTTACTATTATTTTTTTTGAAGGATGGTGATCTTTAACACATGTGACAAACTTATTTCATAAATCCCTGATCATGATTCCAAAACACAAATAACCAACAAAAAGTAACTAACTCTTACCCCACACTATTAATGACGTAGGAGTTAACTCATAAACACTCATGGCTATAAAATATTGGATATTTTGGCTATGATTGGCTCATTTGAAATTTATAGTGGCTAACATATCTGGATATGGCCGGAATAAGGGTTTTTTTCTGCGCCCAATCGTCATGCTCAAAGCTAACTACACACTGCGATTTCAAAGAGATCTAAAAACAGAACTCACTCAAGTACATGCAAAGATGATAAACACTCAGGCCACTCACAGGATTTTTCATGAAAAGATTTTGAATAGACACTACTTTTAAGGTTTTGCGAAATCGTTTGCGTCGAGGTATCGTTTTACAATATATATATATATATATATATATAAATTTTGAGAAATTTATGCACTTATACACGCTCAAAGACAAAAACCTCAAATCAAACATAGTCAACTTTGACAGGATATACCAGGTGATTGACACGTTTTTGTACGTGTTTTTGTTAGCTTTTTGTGTCATGTTTGCATGTGTTTTGCTTGCATTTATGGGTGCCAAGAGTTGATTTTATGCCATTTTTGTTAGTTTTAGGTTTTTGTATCGTTTGCGTGGTTTTTATTATGTTTTCGTAGTTTTTCACTCATTTTTATATTTTTGGCCGTAGAATGACCAAGCGGGACCCGTGCAGCTTAGAGCATTCCATTCGACTCGTTATGGAATGGACAAAAAAGGGAACATAGCGCGAATGAGGAACGACAACCAGCCGACGTCTAGAGTGGAAAATGAGAAAAACCGAGCCGGGAACATCAATGCCAGTCGATCGAATGGCTTGTAGTCGATCGACTGCTAGTCCAGTCGATCGACTCACCAAGCACAAATCGACTGCTCGGCAGAAAGTTCAGCCGTTGAGGATGAAGCAGTCAATCAACAAAGTTTCAGTCGACCGACTGCATTCGATCGACTGAGTCGCAGAAAGTTTCATAATTTTCAGCCTATTTTGACGTTTTTGCCCCTGCGACCTGATATATATATCCCAGCCCTTTCACCACCATTATTATCCTTCCCTGGTGGATTTTAGACTTGTTCCATATCCTCCAAGCCCCTTTACTATTCCATTACCTCTAAACCTTAGTTTATAATTCTTAGATTAGTTAGTTAGGTTGAGATTTCTTAGCAAGTGTTGGGGAGGGTGACACTTCCTTCATTTGTGGTTCTTGTTATGTTGATGTTGCTTTCTATCTTTGAAAATTATAACAAACCTTGGAGCTTGTTTGGAGTAATATTGGTAGTAATTTTCCCCCTTTATAATGTGTGTATTTCTTGTGTTGTTTCAATTGCTTTGGTGTTGGTTGTTAAGTTTTAGTTTGTATTGATTTCCTAGCGTTTTCAATTTCTCATTTCCATCTTCTAGCTTTTTCTAAACTTCTTCTTGCAAAACTCTGTTGGTGCATTTCTCTTTGAAGCTTTTTACTCCTTATGTCTAAACAAACCTTTGGAGTTTGAAAGGCATATGGGACTTTCTTCTTTAATCATTTTGACTTCTTTAAAATTTAATGCTCTTTGACTCTTTAAAGTTTTAAAGCTTTGTTTTCCCTCCACTTTCTCTTTCAATTTACAAGCTTTCTTTAGTTTAGTAGTTTCTAATTTACTTAAGGTTTAATTAGTTTCATTAAAATTAGTCATTTTCAAGCAAGCTTTTAATGTTCATTATCTTTTGCATTAGTTACTAATTTCAAGTTGTCATTTCAATTCAAGCTTTAGTATTAAAAAAACTGAAATACAAAACAAATGACTATTGCTTTCATAGAGTAGATTAGTTAAATTGAGATTAACAAGAGATTAATTAAAAACACCGATCGCTATAATATCTATCCCCGAGAGACACGACTCGGAAATAACTCACCGCTCTACAATCGACTTTGTACTATTGTGGAGATGATCTCTTTGAGTGGTAAGAAATCTTCGATCAAGTTTTGACGCCGTTTCCGGAAATAGATTAAGGCTACTGGTGTTCTTAATTACTCTTCTTGTTTTCTTAGTTAATAGTTAGATTAGATTTTTTGTTTTACATTCCATGCCCGTAATCCTTTGTTGAGTGTTGTGCATGTTATGTAGGCGATCGCTTGGACGAGAGCGAACGATTACAATTTAATTCGAGGATCCGATGTCTCCCGCCCACACACACGATGATCAAAGGATGCCTCCTCCACGAGTATCTTTCGGGCTCTTATTATCACCTCACGGTCAATTAGATTGATCCGACCGGGATGGCAAACTGTCGAGCTAGTTTGCCATATAATGACCCTTATATCCAAACTCCCAAATATCCAAATTCGTACACCACTCTGCCAAGATATTGGGTCCCCTTTATTTATGATGACCCGTATGCTCCAAGCGGTCAAGAATGGGCCCACCCTTTCGATTATTCCATCCCAAACCCTTCATATTCTCACTCGTGATTCTTATCCACCGACTCGTGATTCTTATCCCAAACCCTTCAAACCCTTCAATCCTATAACCTGAGCATGGATCCTTATCCACCGACTCGTGATTCTTATGATTCGGGTTTTGACGATCCATATGCTCCACTCGCCCCGCCTTCTTCTTACCCGAGCTTTGACTCGTATGCTCCACCAATCTATGATTCTTATTCTTCGAGCTACAACTTTTACAAGCCACCCACCTCAAACTTGTATACTTCGAGTGATGATCCTTACACCACTTTCTCTCAAGATATGTCTATGTCCCAACCCTCGAACCTAGTGTCTCTTTTAGCCGAGCTCGTGGAAGCAGTTCGACAAATGGATGAATGCCTTGCTCGCATGGAGACTCAAATAGAGAAAATTGCCAACGATGTGGACGAGCTAAAACAACCTTGTGTTGATGAGATGCCCATCTTTGATGTGGTGGACCCCACTTTAGTTTATGGCAATTCAAGCTTTTCCGGTCTTGTGAAAGAGGGGTGTAAGGAGGTGGAGTTAGAGGGTGAGGAGAAAGGTTCGGAAGTTGGCGTTACCCCTCTCGTGCTTCTTGAAGATGTTGTAGAGGAATGTGTGGGGGAGTCACCTTTGGGGTTTCAAACGGCACTTGGAATGTCGAGTTCACTTGCTCTTGGCGAGGATGATGAAGTTGTGACGGTTTTCGAGGATGTGGAGACACTTGAGCCTCTTTTACACCACCCGATGCCTTATGTTGACTTGAACAAGAAGAGGTGGAAAAGTTAGTGGGGGATGCGTTGGATCCTACTCTCTTGAGCCCGACTATGACTACTTCTAAAGTTGAGAGAGAGGAGATGGCGGTCGGGGAGACAAAGGAGTACGTCGACCCATTTTATGACGATCAAGTTTTGGTGGTCGACTACTCACTTTTCTGACCTCCGAAGTAAGCCCGCGTTTTTGTTATTTTGATCTTCCGGCTTGCACGACTTTCCCGCCTTGGTGATTCTTATCACCGGGTGTGTCTACTAGAGAACACAGAGGTGTGGCATGATCGCCACCTCTTCTTGGATCCCGGATAGCATCACTCGTAAAGATAGTCGAGCGAACGACTTTAAACAAACGCGCTACATGGGAGGCAACCCATGATTTTCTAACCTTTTCTTATTTTTATTTTTGATTTAGTGTATATCATTTATTTATTTTGCGTTAACTAATGTTTTTGGGTTTATGTAGGTGCAACCATGGAGGTTTGGGAAAGAAGGAGATCAGAAATGTGAAATCAGCTGCAACATAGCAGTCGATCTACTGCACACCAGTCGATCGATTGGTTAGCAGTCGATCGACTGCCAGATAAACTGATGCAAGGTTAAATCAGCTGCCGAACAGTAGCTCCTGAATTTTGCAAGGAGCAGTCGATCGACTGGATGGCAGTCAATCGACTGAGGACGATCGGCTGGCATTTTGACTGCAATGAGGCAAATCGACTGAAGGACAGAAGCTCTCGAGTCTTGCAAGGAGCAGTCGATCGAAGTCTGTCGTTTGCAGTCAATCGGCTACTCCACTGAAGGCGGGGACCATCGTGACTTATTAAAGCTGTCGATCCCTTTTCTCTTCCCCACAAATCGACTGCGAACACAAGAGAAAAAAAGATTGAAGCAAGAAAAAAAACCGCACGGATGAAAAGAAATAAAAAAGAAGAGAGAAAAAGAGTTTTGGTCGATCGACTCCGATTCCCACCTCTGTTCTCCGGCGAACCCCCAGCCCACAATGTCCTGATTTTTGTTGAAACCTTTGTAATTGTTCCTCCTTTCCTCTTCGTCCCGTTATTGAGGTAATTTGCTTGGAACTTGTTTGGGATTATAAACCGATTAGAATATTGTGTTGTCATGGTGGTTTGATTTGAGAATTAGTGGTTTTTGTTCTTCAATTAGCATACAATCCCTTTATTTGAAACCACGCCCACCAAGTGTTCGAGGAAATGCCTCAATGAGCATTTTTGTTTGAAACTCCCTCATTTTTACGTTGTGTTCATTCTATTGATTCCCGGAACCTTTAGACACAACCCTCGTTTTCTCCACGTTCACTTTAAAACCGTTCCTATGGCCCTCCATTTCGATGACGATTTCCCTTATCCCAATATCGTCGTCAACTACAGCGCCCCTTTCCCCATTTACTCCAAAGCCGAGGGGGAACTCGATCAAAACCTCTCCCTACAGAACTTCGCCCTCCTGCGCTTCGTAAACCTTGAGCACCTACACGAGTGGGTGGCTAACGGGGACTACCAGGGATTTGGAATCCGAATGCTCCAATACATCGATGACTTGTGTGGTCAACAATTCGCATCCCTCCGGGAACCGGCCTACTGAGATCTGATGCTTGAGTTTTTCACCACCTACCGAGGCCGCGAGGCCACGGAATTCAACGTTCGGCTTGGAGGAAGTGAGCGCAGGATCACCCAAGAGGTGCTCCAAGCGGTGCTCGGGCTTAATTGTCAAGAGGTGTGGGACAAGCGACTATGCAAATATGTCCAGGTGCAATTTTAGGCGAGTATCATGAACGGAAGTGGCACTTCTCGGTTTTAGGCATCGGCAATCACCGACATAGCATTGTTGGGGTGTATAAGTTCTTTGCTCATGTCTTGATGGGAAATCACGAGAGCACTAACCTCACCCAAGACGAAGTATACGTGCTTTGGTGTTTGCACCGTGGGCATCAAGTCCCCTTTTACCCCTTTCTCCGTGCCGGGATTCATGGGATTCGGAAAATGAGGGGCGGGAGTGTCGCTCGGGTCAGAATGGGTCCCATGATCACCTTGCTAGCCCGTCACTTTGGGTTCGATCCCGAGGCAGCCAATTTGGAGAGGGTCGAGCCGTTGGAGATGGTTTGGAAGATGCCAAAGATCCCGGCGAACCCCCGCCGCCCCCTCTGCCGTAGCCACGAACAAGAAGAAGAAGATTTAATACAAAAGGCGGAACAACGAAGGCATCGAGGCTAATGAAGCCCTGAACACCGGTTTGGGCGCGCATTTCAGGGCAAGCACAAGCCACGCGGTAATCTCGCATAGAGAAGGACGCCCGAGCACTGGCTTGGGTCATGACATGAGTTGGACCGAGTTCCAGCGGCTAGTGTTTGCCCATTTTGATCATCCCGACGCGGGGCAATCAAGGACCGACCGGGCACATCGCGCCCTCCACAGTCGCCTCTTGTTGATCGAAAGCCGATTGCATCGAGATGAGAAGGAGGATGAAGAAGGCGATGAGGAAGAGGAGGAGGAAAACAAGAACGAGGAAGAAGAGGATGAGAACGTAAACCTCAACCCCCGACGTAGGAGAACTAATTCTCCTAAATATTCTTTTTAATTATTTTAATAAGTTTGTGTTTTGTTTTTGTTTATTGTTTGACTGTGTTCTTTTATTTATCATCTCAACTCTTAAAATTCAATATATATATATATATATATATATATATATATATATATATATATATATATATATATATATATATATATAAACTTTTGTATATATTGTGCTTCCGATTTTTCATTCTCTTTTATTCCCCCTCTCCTTTATAAAAGAATAAAAAAAAAAAAAGAAATTTCAAAAACTCAAAAAGATTCTCACTTTTTTAAATAGTTTTTTTTTTGCAACCCCTCGTATGTTCATTTCTTGTAGATCGCTTGCCTCGACTCTCAGAATAGGACTAATGCACAACCGAATCATCTTCACAAGCTCGTAATAGGGGCGTTTTATTTTCCCTTACACTTTTTACCATTTTTATAGCTTAATTAGCAATGAGGACATTGCTAGATTTTAAGTGTGGGGTGGTTAGAGTTCGCCTTAGGTTTTTAAGATTGTTTGTATGCTTGCATTTATATTACTTGGAACCTTGGCGAAGTGACGCGATTTTGATGATTTGATTAGGAAGTTTAGAATTTCTATCGGATTTAAGTGTACTTAGGTAATTTGATATGTTGGAAACTTTGTTCGGCTTTAGCTTCGTGCTATCCCTGAGCTCAATTAAGAACTAGTGCCTCAACTAGCCTCCTCATCGAACACTCTCTATAGGATTTTTGCTTTGTATTTTGGAGTCGTCAATTGCTCCATGTGCTCGATCGAGAATATTGTAAGTTGTTATTAGCAACGAATGATCGGAGCCGTTGAACTCTCTTGTATTGTATATACCAAAAAAGAAAGAAGAAAAAGAAAAAAAATAAAAAAAATAAAAAATGGAGAAATAAAAAATGATGAATAAGAAAGTATACGTTATAAATCTTTGAAGTTATTACGTAATAAACGTGCAACCCTTGCACATTTCTTTTTTTCCTTTTTAGACTTTGTTTGTCAAAGAGAGTCATAAATGATCGAGGTTAGTAAGGAGCCGATTAATGGTTTGAGCGTGGATAGACCTTAGCCAGGGCAAGAACGAGGGCACCGACCTGGAGGGTTACCTAGTACTTTAAGGTTCCGGGAGTTGATCTTAACTTTCCTTGTCAACGGATCTTTTTTTTCATTTTTGATCAAGCTAACGAGCATTGTAGCATGGGACGTCTTGAATTAGGTTTTTATGCATTAGACTAGGATCATCCGGGGGTAGTTTCATAATTCAAGATTAGATTTGCTTGAGGACAAGCAATCATTCTAAGTGTGGGGTGGTTGATTTGCACGTTTTTGTACGTGTTTTTGTTACCTTTTTGTGTCGTGTCTGCATGTTTTTTGCTTGCATTTATGGGTGCTAGGAGTTGATTAAGCCGTTTTTGTTAGGTTTAGGTTTTTTGTCGTTTGCACGGTTTTTTTTTTATATTTTCATAGTTTTTCACTCGTTTTTATATTTTTTGCCGTAGAATGACCAAGAGGGACCCGCTCACGCTTAGGAAATTCCAGTTTACTCGTTACGGAGTGGACAAGCAAGAGAACATAACGCGAACGAGGAATGACAACTATCAAACATCTAGAGCAGAAAATGAGAAAAATTGAGCCAGGAGCAGCCATGCCACTCGATCGACTGACATGCAGTCAATCGACTGTTAGTCCAGTCGATCGACTGACCAAGCACAAATCGACTGCTCGGAAGAAAGTTTAGCCGTTGAGGATGAAGCAATCGATCGACAGGGTTTCAGTTGATAGACTATAGTCGATCGATTGGTACTCAGTTGATTGACTAAGTCGAAGAAAGTTTTGTAATTTTCGGCCCATTTTGAAGTTTTTGCCCCTGTGACTTGATATATATATCCCACCCCTTTCACCACCAAACATATCCTTCCTTTGTGGATTTTGGGCTTGTTCCATATACTCCAAGCCCTTTTACTATTCCATTGCCTCTAAACCTTAGTTTATAATTCTTAGATTAGTTAGTTAGGTTGAGATTTCTTACCAAGTGTTGGAGAGGGTGACACTTCCTTCATTTGTGGTTCTTGTTGTGTTGAAGTTGCTTTCTATCTTTGAACATTGTAACAAACTTTGGAGCTTGTTGGAGTAATATTGGTAGTAATCTTTCCCCTTTATGTTGTGTGTATTTCTTGTGTTGTTTCAATTGCTTTGGTGTTGGTCGTTAAGTTTCAGTTTGTATTGTTTTCCTAGCATTTTCAATTTCTCATTTCCATCTTCTAGCTTTTTCTAAACTTCTTCTTGCAAAACTCCATTGGTGCATTTCTCTTTGAAGCTTTTTAATCGTTATGTCTAAACAAACCTTTGGATTTTGAAAGGCATATGGGACTTTCTTCTTTATTCAATTTGACTTCTTTAAAATTTAATGCTCTTTGACTCTTTAAAGTTTTAAAGCTTTGTTTTTCCCTCCACTCTCTTTCAATTTACAGGCTTTCTTTAGTTTAGTAGTTTCTAATTTACTTAAGGCTTTTAGTTAGTGTTTAATTAGTTTCATTAGAAATAGTCATTTCAAGCAAGATTTTAATGTTCATTAACTTTTGTATTAGTTAGTAATTTCAAATTGTCGTTTCAGTTCAAGCTTTAGTATTAAAAAAAAAACTCAAATCCAAAACAAATGACTATTGCTTTCATAGAGTAGATTAGTTAAATTGAGATTAAGTAAAAACACCGATCGCCAATAATATCTAACACGACTCGAAAATAACTCACCTTTCTACAATCGACTTCGTACTATTGCAGAGACGATTTCTAAACTAGAGTGTTAAGAAATCTTCGATCACCTGACAAACACAAATAAGTGCAGGAATCCACAAATTCAAAATGCATAATTATACCATATAAATCACACTCGACTACCCCCCCCCCCCCCCTGATATTCACACGAAGGCCCCCAACAAAAAGAAAAACTTCAAATCGGTCCCCGCACATAAAACTCTCGAGTGCTAAAATTAGGGCTCTGATTATCTGCTCCGCACCCACCTCACCTGCCCTCATCACTCGCCAGTCCCTCTCTTCGCGATCAAACAAAAACAAAAAATTACAGGAAAAAAATATCAATTTCCAGTTCAAAGACAGTCAATTGATTCCGATAATCTGCTAAGTATGTTTCAATTTATCTCGTCAGTTCATGCAAATTGACTCCTGATTACATATATTTTATTATTTCTTTTTCGTTTTATTTTGCCTGGTGAACTTTAATTGATATACCTGACGATATACTTTCTCAAACTTAAGGTGATCATGTTACGGCTATTGTTGAGAGCACTTATCCATCTATTTTACAGAACTTTGCCAATCACTCATTTTTCGAAAAAAGAGCTATTCTTGCTCCAACTAACAGTATTGTTGAAACAGTCAATGAATACGTTATGCCAAGTGTACTCGATGAAAAAGTATATCTTAGCTCTGACACAATTTAGAAAACATATATGAACGGAGAAGCTCAGCATCAAGTGTACTCGACAAATTTTCTAAACACGATCATGTGCCACCCCTTCGTAAGTTGTGTTGGAACTATCTCGCCTTTCTCATTTTGTTATTATGGTGGATACCACCCTTTTTCGGAACCACATTGACTGGACTCACCCATTTACCGTCGAAGATAGAAAAAATAATCCTCCCCTCTACTAACTTCAAAATCTCCTTCTTGATCACCTCATAAAGTGTTGGAGTCAATCTTCTTTGTCCATCTCTTACCGGCCTTGCATCAGTCTCGAGATCGATTGGGTGCATACAAGTAATGAG
>BMAC01000052.1:2684983-2714094 GCA_014905375.1 Phtheirospermum japonicum
AGGAAAAAAAACTACGAATGTTGTGTACAAGAAAGTATTTCATAATTTGTAAATTATAAGATTCTAATTAATAATAGTTTTGCGAAGCATGTTATGTATAATGTTTAATTCATCAATTTTTTAAATTTATTATTTTAATCTTTATCTTATTCTGCTTTTTTTAAAATTATTATAACGACTTATTTATTATATTATTAATATAAAAATAATATTAAATACTTGACAAATTGAACCTTAAAATTATCCTCCCGTGCATCGCACGGGTGTAATACTAGTATATATATATATATATATATATATATATATAAGAGTTCTTAAAAGATGTAAGGATAATTTTGATAGTTTAAATGTATTTATTAATTAAATGAAAATAAAAATAATCATTTGACTATATGCGAGTTATTTTTTATATTTTAAGAGTATATAGAATTTTTCCCATCATTTTATCAACAGTACTTTACGGTAAGTTATCTGGCCATCGATCATCAATTATCAGTTTTATCTCTCAACCAAGCGCACCCTCGACATCAATCCATCTTTTAAAATTCGTTGAATTGTTTCGTTTCTCCAAATTAGTTTGTGGGACTACAGAATTGCGATAGTGGATAGATATTCACACGAAGGCCCCCAACAAAAAGAAAAACTTCAAATCGGTCCCCGCACATAAAACTCTCGAGTGCTAAAATTAGGGCTCTGATTATCTGCTCCGCACCCACCTCACCTGCCCTCATCACTCGCCAGTCCCTCTCTTCGCGATCAAACAAAAACAAAAAATTACAGGAAAAAAATATCAATTTCCAGTTCAAAGACAGTCAATTGATTCCGATAATCTGCTAAGTATGTTTCAATTTATCTCGTCAGTTCATGCAAATTGACTCCTGATTACATATATTTTATTATTTCTTTTTCGTTTTATTTTGCCTGGTGAACTTTAATTGATATACCTGACGATATACTTTCTCAAACTTAAGGTGATCATGTTACGGCTATTGTTGAGAGCACTTATCCATCTATTTTACAGAACTTTGCCAATCACTCATTTTTCGAAAAAAGAGCTATTCTTGCTCCAACTAACAGTATTGTTGAAACAGTCAATGAATACGTTATGCCAAGTGTACTCGATGAAAAAGTATATCTTAGCTCTGACACAATTTAGAAAACATATATGAACGGAGAAGCTCAGCATCAAGTGTACTCGACAAATTTTCTAAACACGATCATGTGCCACCCCTTCGTAAGTTGTGTTGGAACTATCTCGCCTTTCTCATTTTTTATTATGGTGATACCACCCTTTTTCGGAACCACATTGACTGGACTCACCCATTTACCGTCGAAGATAGAAAAAATAATCCTCCCCTCTACTAACTTCAAAATCTCCTTCTTGATCACCTCATAAAGTGTTGGAGTCAATCTTCTTTGTCCATCTCTTACCGGCCTTGCATCAGTCTCGAGATCGATTGGGTGCATACAAGTAATGAGACTTATTCGTTTGATGTCGTTTATGCTCCATACTATGGCTTCTTTATATTTACTCAACACCATAATCATCCCCCTTTCCTCATCTTCCGTCAATGCTGAATATATGATGATGGGTTTTGTTTTATTGGGATTGAGGAAAACGTACTTTAAATGACTTGGTAGTGGTTTCAACTCCACTTTTGGCTCGAGCTCAAGTGCGTTAGATATCTCGCACAATTCAAAATCAAAATCTTCATTCTCAGCTTCAATCTCACAAAAATCAACTCCAAGTAATTTCGCTACCTCCTCCCCACTTAAAAATTCCTCATCGCCCTCGATGTCTGACTCGTCTAAAACAGTGATGCCTTTGAGCTCAAGGACACAAGATGCAATCATATCAATAAACGAGCACTCATCTCACATGAATGAAGAGGAATTATTATGTATATCCTTTAGTGAAAACGTCACTAATTCGCCCAGAACTGACATAGTCATCCTCCCTTTATACACATCTATCAATGTATGGGAAGTAGACATAAATGGGCGACCCAGCAAAATAGTGTGCTCCTTGCTCTCAGTTGTTACCTCACCAACACCCAAAATCACAAAATCAACCTGGACCACAAGCTCACCAACCTACACCAAAACATCTTCAACAATACCCCAAGGTTGCCTGATTGATCGATCTGCCAATTGGAGTCGCATGGTGGTCGGCTTCATCGTCCCAAGATCAAACTGCCTATAAATAGAATATGGCATCAAGTTAATGCCGACACCAATATCAAGCATTCCTCATGCTGTTTGCCCATTCCCGAGCGAAATAGTGATACAAAAACTCTCGGGATCTTTTTCTTTTGGAGGCAACGGCTTCTTGAAAATTGCACTCGCTTCTTTCATCATTTCCACTCATTGGTTTGCCGCCAAACGCCTATCCCTCGAGGCAAGATCCTTGAAGAACTTCACATAAGCTGGCATTGTCTTGATCACATCCAAAAGCGGAAGGTTAATATTCATATTTTTTAGCAAGTTGTAAAGCTCCATGAATTTTTTATTTTCCTTCGCTGGACGTAGGCGACTGGGAAAAGGGATTGTATCACTAATCGTGTTCATTTTATGTGAGGGCTGCAACTTCGAGGACTCATCGGTTGGATTTGGGTTGGGGACTTGGTTCGGAATTATCCCCTTAATGGATCTCGGAACATATCGATTCGGTGACTTGTGCATCTTGTCCAATGGTTTAGATACATCTTCTTTAGGTGGAACCGGAATTGGAATTTGGGCCACCTCTTCTTCTTCCTCATTTTTCTCTACTATGCCATTATTAATCTTCATTCCACTTTGAATGACCTGAACAGATGAGGCCTGCTCTGGTTGACTTGGAAGTTTCCCTTTTTCATTCGACATCTTGGCTATAGATGCTGCCATTTGACCCAGCATTGCCTTAGTATTTTATAGATATTTAGAATGGTCATCTACCTTCGCAGTTAATTATGCAAGTCCATCTCGATTATGAATTGTCTCGGTTACTTGATTCTACTGCCAAACCATCAATTGATCATCTGGATTCACTGGAGATGGTGCTTTCTCCTTCATTTGAAATTTGCTCAGTGGGGGTAGTGGCACGTATTGAGGATCGGTTTGCGGAGGAGTCGGCACATGATTCGGTTTCCTAAGACCATACTTGAAATTCAGGTGATCTCTCCACCCTGGATTATATATGTTCGAGTATGGATTATAATTCTTTGTAAATTTTTGTCCGGAATTAGGTGGTTGGTTCTGATAGTTCTGAACAGTGTTAACTTCCTCCTATTGCTCATCGTCGAACGTCACTGTGCACACATTCACCGAATGCCCCAGTGCTCCACATCGAGCACACACGTCAATTATTCTTTCGAAGAAGCTATATTTTTCAGTTCGACCTTTAAGGCAGCCATCTCTTTGGTCAACTCCTCGACTCTCTTGTCTTCTTCTTTTGGCATTACAGAAACTTCATTTACTTTTAATTTTTGGGGATGAGAACTCGTCTATCTATATTTTTTGCTCATTTTTTCTAATACTCTCTTGGCGTCAGTAGCAGTCAACTCTACAGAATCTCCTTTGGATGCCGTCTCAACTTGACTTCTGTATATTGGAGACACCCCTTCATAAAAGAAATGATTTACCATACCAGGGGTGTTATTATGATGTGGGCACGCTTGCAACAGTGCTTTATAGCACTTCCATGCCTCGTGGAATAATTCCCCATCTTGATGATCAGAATTTGTGATTTGCCTTCTAAGTTGTCCCATCGTCTAGGCTGAATAGTACTGGTTCACAAATTTCTCGTAAATCATATCCAAGTCTGTCAGTGATCTCAGCTCTAGAGAGAGAAGCCAAGATTTAGCTTTATCTTTCAGGCTACTTAGGACACATATCATTTGTAACTCATCACGATGAAGTCCCATGGCCAGAATTCTACTAACTTCGGCATAAAACTCCCCTATAAATGCCAACGGATCTTCATGAGCATGACCATGGAATGTCGGAAGCTGGTTAACGTGGTGCGGTTTCAACTCAAAGTCTCTGGCAGTTCGTCCGAAAACGATAGCAGAATCGTAAGGGCCAACCTGTGGGCATGCCAAATCGCACTGTCGAGGCTCTCGTGCGCCTCTCGGATCTCTATTTTTATCATGAGGCCTCTCATAGTTGTTGTCATGCACGTACCTCTCATAACTATTTTCGTGCATGTATCTCCCATCAAAATTGTCTTGTTCGTAACCGTGGTTCTGATTTGCGAACCATACATCTAAACGTCCATTTTTGGGGGGTTTCTCATGATTATCAGCATGTTTGTTACACTGATCATCCCTTAGTTCCTCTCTGTCTCCATTCCTGTCCTTGTTTTTGTTCTCCATATTCTGCTGGAGGCCTCCCCAATAAGCTCTGGGGTGTACTGGACCCCTAAAATGAATTGGCTCGCTACCGTATTCGTCTCTATTATGACGTGGGCCCTCTCCGGGTTGCGCATCACCGGCGTTCTCATCATGAAAAAAATATTTTCGTCTTGACATTATTATTGGAAACCCGTCGGGTACTTTATTATCGGAAGGAGTATTGTCAAGACTGGATGTAGGCTCGAGCCTTTCTCGATTAGTTTGATGAATGTTGTCAACCAACAGTGCAAGCTCTGGGTTAAGTGATCGTCGAACCTATATGCACTCAACAACAATTCAAACGTACCAAATGGCAAAAGCTTGACACAAGTTCAATTATATAAATAGATGGATAAACAAAAAGTAATACGAACAAACATCTTCAAAACCTTTGCTTTGTTTCCCGGCGCCAAGATTTCGATTCAAACTTTCTGCCCCTAGTTTTAAATATAACTTTGTCAAAGCTTGAAATCTCGCTCCCAAGAGTTCGAGTACGCTTGTAGGTTACTAAGTTTAAACCGAGTCGATTATCAAGGAACAAACAATCGAAATCTTGGATTTTTGTATAATCACAAAGTCACACACGAACATGTATAATTGAAGGGGTTTTGTTTGTTTTTGATTTTATAAACTAAGAATCGAAAAGAAAGAGTAATTATATAAAACTAATTAACTTGAACTAATTATCTCAAACTATTTAACCAACTAGAATTTAAAAGGCTTAATTAACTAAAAGCTATGAACTAGGATTTTTGAAACGAAAGAACATGTAAAGATCATGAATGAAATTAAAACTAAAATCACTAAGCATAAATAAGAGAAACGAAATTGAAAGATGAAAGATTACGAACTTTATTACCCAGGAAATCTAAAGTATCAAGCATCAAAAGTTCGAGATCCAAAAATAAAGAACAAATTATCTAAAAGCTTAAATAAACGGAGAACTAATCTAGAGAGCAATTAAAAAGGTTCAGAGTACTTATTAGATCTAGTAAAAGCATTAAATATCTAGCTATTCTGGAGAAGGTATGATGATCTCGATTGAAGAGCAATCCACAAATCGAAAGAATGGAGCGTAAGAACTTGTGAACTTGAACCTTCTATCTCGATCTTGTATCTACGTAACAGGTGATGGAAACGGGATCTCTCTGCATCTCGTAACCTTAGAATATTTGTAGTCGATACCCTAGAAGAATTATAGAAGGTTATTTATAGGTTTTCCAAAACTTAGAGCACAAGTTTCCTTAAAAATTACGAATTTAGGCCCATTAACGGTAGCTTAGAGATAAGGGCGACCGCTAATGCTACCGTTAAACTCTTGCTCAATCTTCCTGTCCATCCTTAACGGTTGAGCTAGCGATAAGGGAAATCGTTAAGCTGTCCATTAACATGTCACAGCAGCCTCCTAACTGTCGAACTAACGGTAATCCACCGTTAAAACTGTCGTTAACACCTTTCTGCGGCCCCCTAACGGTCGTGCTAACGATCAAGCAACCGTTATTCTCACCATTAACTAATTTTGGGAGCTCATGGTCATCCTTTAGCAGTTATGTTAGCGGTATAGTAACCACTAGGGTTTAGCGGTAGTGTAGCGGTGAGTGCTACCGCTAAACTTACCGTTAACTAGTAAAAATTGCTAATTCTTCGCCGAATCGCTAATTTTCATATGTCGGTTCTTGCAACGGTTTGCAAACTTCATTTGTTCAGTGCTGAGCTCCTTCGGTTACTTAGTTGTATGGAGAAAATAGAGAATAATCACCTAATTGCATCAAAAATGATCAAAACACAATAAAATAAGCTAGAGATATGAAAATAAAAAAATATGCTTAATCTATCAAACATATACCAAAACTAATAACAAAAACTAACTAAAATCAAGACAAACTCATGTTAATCAGGGGACATGTTTGATTTACATGTTCTCCTTCCGCTTTTTGGATATGTTTGGCTTATATACTGTTTGATATTTTGCAAGAACATGTTTGATTTACATGTTCTTGCATATCCTGGGGTATGTTTGACTTACATATTCTGGGGTGTTCGGGTGGGAGGCATGTTTGATTTACATGTTTTCTTTCAGCTTGTAAGCATGTTTTTACATGCTCTCTGCAAGCTCTATGTGTTCAATTCTGGTTGATTGGTTTTTATAATTTATGTGGAAAGTAGGTTTTTACACCTTGCAGGTATTTGGCGAACTTACTGTTCTAATGGCGAGTAACCTAGTCGTCTTTATTCGGTTATATTAATTTGGGGGACTAAGTAGAATCTTAGTTACCTCTAGTATACTTTCGTTATGTTTATTCTCGGGTTCACGATTGTTTGTGATTCTAGGGTGTTTTGTTATAACCATCTTGTGGCAGGCTTCATGTTATCATGGGATAGGTCGCGCACAACAAGATTCATAAATAAGAAAAACTTTGTAATACTAAGTCATAACAGGTGAGAAATTCATATATAACAGTTGAAAAGCTGGGATAATAAAAATCTTATTATAAGAATAGCCTAAAGTTTAGTAGGGGGCGCAATCAAACACCAACTCATCCATGGGGGCATCAAGCTTGGTAGCAAGCCCAGCCTTCCGGATCACCTCGCCCTTACAGGTGGTCCACCAAGCTGCTCCTACAGGCTGATTTTCGTCACCTTGCCAAAAGGAGAAAAGACGAAGTGCGGCATCTAAAACCTTCAAAATGGCTCAAACTTGATATTGGATGCGGTGAGTTGGGCTTTGATTTGTGCCACGGAAAAGTCCAACCACTCTTGGCCTCCTCTCCCTACCTTCCCCGGGAAATGAGTTGTGTGCCGGTATGTCGTCATCAACTCGGTCCTATATGCCTCTGTGAACTTCTTGCCCACTACACTCTTTAAGAATGTACGATGACCTTCAATCAACCCCTCAACTTTCCCCTCAGCTCGTCCTACAGTTTTTCCTTCAGCAATCCCTTGTTGACGAGATATATGGCCTACCTCTTGAAATTGCCTCTCCTTCTCCTGCATCAGTTCCTCTAACTTCACCAATTGATCACCCAGCCTCGTAGTTTCATCCCTCAAGGTTTCTAGATGACTCTTGGTGACGTTTAGCTCTTCTTATCGAGTCCCCATTTGATGATGAGCTTCATCCAGCTCTCCTTGTGTCAAAGAAAGTTGTTGAGTTTGCTTTTCTGCCTGAGCCGTTAGCTCGTCGCATGTTTTTTGCAGCTCTCCTTCATCAGGGTCGCTGATAATAAATGACTCAACAGATAAGCCATCCAAGGCTGCAGCTATAAAATATATATATGAGTCAGGTGAGATGTAAATTTAATAACATGGTATTATATATATGATGAAACCAGGAATATATAAATTACCTGGGTCCAAATTTGCTTTTGGAGGAGGGATTGGACCTGGTCGGCGTTATGAAATTGTGCAAGGCCTTTCTCCAGATCCGAGGGACATGAAGTAGATGCCTTCTGAGTGCGGAAACGTTTTGGGTATGGAGAAGTACGTTGTATGGGAATTCAATCGTTAGCAACTCTTTTCCCTTTCCCCCTTTTCAGTACATCTCGCAGGGGCAGTTGCTCTTCAGATTCAGCGAGCTCTTCTTGCTCATCTCTTGCAGCCAAGGCGACCTCTATCTCTTTGTCAACATCTATGATTGGAGCTAAAACTCCCGATGTTACTGCTGGGCTGGAGTCTGGCTGAATCGTGACTCCTCCCTCTGAGCTCGAAGACCTACAGATGGCAATGATTTTCTCTACAATAAGGGGAAAATGGGTTAGTATTTGTTTATTTGATATAAGGTCACAGTTAAAAGAATTTATGATGTAGCAGAACCTACCGAACTCAGATCTCATCATTTCCAGAGGTTGCTGGTTAAGACTTACGAAGGAATAGACCCCCTCCTACTCTGTGAGTCTCATCACATTATAGGGGTATTTTCTCCATTCATCGAGCATATTGGGTTGGGTAAGGGTTGATTCTTGCCATTCGGTGAGAAATGGCCAGGCTTCGGTGTTATACAGGAAGAAGAACCTAGCTCGCCACTCATGGACTTTTGATGAGGGATTTACTAGGAAGCGCTTCTTCCAGCGTAAAGAAAGGTAAAATGAACCTTTCTGGTACTTTATTTGAAAGCAAAAATGGAAAAAACCTATGTCGGGCTGTATATTACTGTATGTACATAAAATTATATACACAGTTATAAATCTGATGGAATTAGGGGTCATTCCTAAAAGGGAAACTCTGTACTTCTCTGATATGGTGATTAAATACCAATGCGGGGGAAATCTAAAGCCCGCTTTCAGGTGTTCATCAAAAAGAGTGATATGGTTGGGAGGAGGATGGTTCGGGCAAGTCTGGTTGATTCTAGGAAAAAGGTAATTAGCAGTCTCAAGGAGGTTGAGGGATTTTAGGAACTCCTCAAGATTACTCCAATCAGGGAGTACCCATGGGTTTACCAAGACTATTCTGGTAGCTCGCGGGAGAGAGAGCAGGTCGGCGTGAGCCAAGGGAGGTACTACGGTTATTGGGTTAGGAAGAAGAAAGTCAAGTTGAGAGGTTAAAGGCATTTATAGTTGTTCTATGGGGATGCCTTCAGGAATTTTCAGATACGGCCCTAGTTTGAGCTTCAAGCTCGGGCCAAGAGATTGACTGCCTTCAATACTAGAAAAACAAGCATATCTCCCCCTGGTTCATCGGTGAGACCGGATTGGGGTATAGGTGTGTTTCTTTTCCTGCTACGTCGTTTTAGAGGGATTTCCATGGATTCAGTTTCAAATGTTATGACTGGGTTTGCAAAATCAAGATTTTGAGAATCAGAGGTGGGTGGGGCTGTGTTCATCATTAATCAGTTAAACAATGAGGAGAGAAGAAGACAGAAAAAAATACTCAGCAAACAACAATTTATGAGAAAGATGGAATGAAATAATTGAGATGATGAGTTAGGGGGACTTATTTAACATGATGACTGGTGAATCTGGTGCGGATTGAGCGTGCCTGCGATTTTTGCAGGAATTTGGAGGTATTTTTGAAGATGAAAAATGGCGTAGATTTGTGTTATTGCTTTGGTGTAAATGAGGATGATGAAGGTGAAAGGGTACCATGTGTAGGAAGTGGCGCAAAAAGCTGAAAAGACAGGAGGGTTTTTCGATTGGCGGGAAAGTTGGTAGGGTTTTGTTGTGGGTCTTTCATTTTCGGCCCACAAGATTAAAAATATTACGAGGTAATAGGTTGTTAATGCGTGTCCGACATTTTGGAGAAGCGCATTTAATGTTCTTAAATGGGAAGTGATAGCTGATGGTTTCACGCCTTTTTCAAGGAGCATGACTATTTGACTTCTGGGGTTAACTCATGATTACATTCTACTTGGTTTCCTACCTCAACCAACTTTAATGTGGGGACTAACTGATACGACATCAAATATTCACGTCGGCATATTTAAGTTAATTGTATGGATTTAATAGGCGACCTCATTCTCTAGAAGATGAAATCCTTCTAGAAGGTGGATGAGCTGTTCTTGTATAAGAGTGGAGAGATCTTATTTAGGGTGGCGAGCTCTTACGAGGAAAGCACTACTATACCGGCTCGGCACAAAGTGGTAGCTCGGTGCTGAGAGCTAGACTTCATGGTTTTTTCTTTTTGCCCTATTGGGCTAATATGGCTATTTTATGGGGTCCTGACGGACTAAATCTATAGATAGGTTTATTGACCCATGAATATTTTGGTAATTTAGCGAGAGCTCTCATATCTTTGAAAACTTAGCGTACAAGAGGAATTCTAATTATGAGGTGGTTACTATTTATGGAATTATAGTTTTAATAAGAGCGGGGAACCCTAGATTGGGAATACCTCTCTTATCTATAGAAAGAGGAATCGGGCCTCATTCTTTTCTCTCCAAGTTGATTTTACATCCTACGTTTTAGCTCTCGCATCTCACTTGAACGCTTTCTGACTTAAGCATCGGAGGGCTTACGCCGGGGCTGTCCACCACCTGGCTTGGGTTTTGTTTTGCAGGATCTATCAGTTTTCCAGAAGATTATTGGAGATCTATCGAGTCGCTAATCACATATTCAAGGTCAGTACTTTCTATTCTTGAGGAAACAATCTTTTTGGTCGCATCAGGTCCATAGCACGATTGATTCGTTACGAGATACAATTATACACTTATTTGCTATTCGTATTCGATGACCAATATTTAAAGTTTATTATGATTACTATTTTTAAAATATTAGTAAATGTATAGATGTCGATAACTCTTTCTATTAAAATGTGATATATAGGATAAATGTTTGTTTTAAGATGCGGAATATGTTGTATTTCTAAATTAGGTGGAATAATTATTCAACAATGAATAATAAACATGTTGAGAACCGAAGGTGTAGGTAAAAAAAAAAAAGGGGGAAATTCTCAAATAGTCCTCCAAGTGGAGGTCCATTTATTAATTAGTCCTACATCCAGTTTGAGTTAAATAGTGCCTAATTTTTGTCAAATAGTCCAAAATTATGATATAAATATACCACAATACCCTTACTATGAAAAAACTAATAAAAAAAAAATAATAAATTTAATTGGAGCAGCCACCTGTTGCCGCTGACCACCACCGCCGGCCGATCGGAAGATTTTCCGGTAGCCGGATTTTTTTTCCGGCCACCGAGTTTTTTTCCCAATCATCGGAAAATATTTTCCGGATGCCGGAATTTTTTTTTCAACGAGTTTTTTTTTTTGTTTCCCCACAGAATTTCTTACTATATGTTTGAGTTTTTTACTATATGTCCATGGAGTCAGTGTAGTTTTTTTTTTCAATCCAAAATATTTATTACTATATGTTCGAATTTCTTACTATATATCAGAATTTCTTACTTAATGTCCAAAGACATTTCCGGTCACCAGGAAGATTTCTTACTGTATGTCCGAGTTTTTTACTATATGTTCGAATTTCTTACTATATGTACACATAATTCTTATTTAATGTCCAAAAATTCATACTTGACGACAAAAAGTATTTTACTTGATTGCAAAAGTTTCTTGCTTGATATGCAAATGTTGTTATGTATTTCTTACTTATTACACACTTTCTTTTCGCCCCAAAAAATAGAAAAAAAAATCTTACTTAATAACAAATTATTATGTATTTCTTATTTAATACAACTATATTTTACTTTATAGTGAATCTTCGAACTTTATGTTCGAAAAGTAATAAAGTTTCTTACTTTATATCCTATAAATTAAGAAAGTTTGTTATTTTATATTCGAAAAAGTAAGAAAAATTCTTATTTTCTAGTGAAATTTCTTATTTTATTTCCTAAAAAAAAGATATTCTTAATTTATGTTCAAAAAAGTAAGAAAAATTCCTACTCTATAGTGAAAATTTTATACTTTATGTATGGAATAGTAAGAAAATCTCTTACTAAATTTTTTTTACTTTATAGTGAGATTTCTTACTTTATGTTTGTAGGGCAAAAAAAGAAAACACCAAAAAAAAAAAAATAATAACTCGCCAAAAAAATCTCTGGTGAGAGGTGGAATAGAGTAGTGGTAGTGGTGTGGTGTTTATTGATGTTATTATTATATTATTAAATAAGGGTAACCTTGTAATTGTATATTTATGGTTGGATTATTTGACATTTTGTATAATTCGTTAGAGTATTTGACAAAAATATTTTTTTTCCTATATAATATTTGGCAATTGCCCAATAATAATAATAATAATAATAATAATAATAATAATAATAATAATAATAATAATAATAACACATTCCAAAAATTGTGTAAACACGATTTCTTACAAATAGATTCGCTTTATCGCTAAGCAGTCTTAAGCTTCTATATTTCAAAATCCAACGATATAAAATCAAGAGTGGGTATTATGTGTGATTGTCACACGGATCATTTATAATGTGATGGAGCCCAAATTCACATTCAACCCGGATCCACTAAACAAATTTGGGTTCATATATAAATTTAAAAAAAGCCCTTCCCTGCCGACTCTCTCTCTCCTTGCTCGACTCTCTTTCTCTCCCCTCCCACTCCACCACGCTGCAATCGCCCCACCACCACAGGAAGAACAAATTACACCTTCTTTCACCTCTGCCCCACCGTGCTCTGCCATGCCTTATTCTATTTGTTTCTCTCTCCCCGACCCACCCCAGCCCAAAATCGAAAAATAGGCTTCGATAATCATTGTGCTTCAGCCGCACCACCGTCGTGCCTCAGTTGTGCCTCTTCCATAGATGTAACGCTGATTGACGCTAATTTAACACAAAAAATATCATCATCGATTTTTATTAGTTTAGATTCTAATTATTAAAAAAATATCATCGCCGATTTATTCGTGCCTCCGCCACTACTCTACCGAGACCTTGCTATGGATTCATAACTTATTGACGTGGATTTCACACTTGTAATGGAGCATGAAAGCTTCAATTTAGAAATTACAGTTTGTTTGGATGGAGATGATGCAGAAATCCCTAATTCGAAACTGTAAATGAGCACGAAATTGAATAAGGTAATTTTATACAATATTAGTTATCATTTTCTAAATTGTATGTTGTTTTCTGTATGATAATTTTAGGGAAGAAAATTCTTTGCCACTTGTACTTGTCGCGTTTTTATGGTTTGCCACCTAATGTTTTTCTTGTTGTTATTAACAACCCAAAGTATGCGGGTTTTTCTCTTTGCAACCTTCAGGCTATTTTTCATTCAAAAAATGGTCGGATCGAAGAACGTAAACCTCATGCCTCATTCTAAATAATGAAAACATTGCCCAACATAATAATTGGTGATGAGGCATGAGGTTTACGTGCTTCGATCCGGCCATTTTTTGAAAGAAAAATAGCCTAAAGGTTGCAAAGAAAAAAACTCGCATACTTTGGGTTGTTAATAACAACAAAAAAACAATAGGTGGCAAACCATAAAAACGCAACAAGTACAGGTGGCAAAGATTTTTTTTACCATAATTTTAAGCAGTAATTTATTAGTTGAATACTATCACTTTCTATGCAAGATATTGTCACTTTCCTATATACACCAGTCATTTATTAGAGATGAGGTCTATTGTTGTAAATTAACTTTCATTATTCGATTCTTAAATATGTTGGCTGAAAACTGTCACTTTCTATGCGAAAAAGTGTCACATTTACATATACCATTATCACTTTCACTCTATGTTTAAAATTCCCAATACTTACAAGTTTATTTACTTTGAATTGTGTATATGTTACTGGTTCTCTCTTGGATTTGAGGAGAAAGGCGATTAATGATATGTATGAGTTTTATAAGAAACATGGTCGTGCGCTTGGTTTCAGTGTTCGTAAATCAACGTTTAGAAAAACTAACGATGGAGTTGTGACAGGGCATTACTTTGTATGCTCTTGTAAAAGATTTAGGAAATTAGGGGCATCAAAGAAGAAATGTCATGTCACGAGCACAGGGTGTAGTGCTTCAATGAGGGTAAAATTAAATGATGATGGGTGGTATGTAGTTATTGAACATAAGACAGTGCATAATCATCCTTTTACAAGAACAGAGTGGGGCCACCTACATCGTTTTAAGAGAAAAATTACAATTGGGAAAGGTAAAGTTATACAAGATACGGTCTCTTTCGGAATGAGACCAACCGACTCTTATCGTTATATGGCCCATGAAGCAGGTGGAGATCAAAATATTCGTCACAAAATCAAAGAGCATTTGAATTTTGTTAATCGTTTAAAAAAGAAAGAAATAGAAGGTTGGGATCCATAGACACTTGTTGAGATTTTACAGCAGCAACAAGATGATGAGGAGGCTGAACTTTTTTTTTTTAGAGTTAAGTTGGATGAGAAGGCTGAATTGACTAATGTGTTTTGGAGGGATTCAACGATGAAAGAAGACTATAGATTATTTGGGGATTTTGTAATATTTGACACGACCTATCAAACAAATAGATACAATCTGATTTGTGCTCCAATAGTTGGCATTAACCATCATCGCAGAATCGTTATGTTGGATTGTCATTTTTGTCGAATGAGAAAATGGAATCATTTGAGTGGCTTTTTGATGTTTTTAAGAAATCCATGGGAGGGAAATGTCCTGTCACCATATTTACTGATCAAGATCAAGCAATAGCTAATGCAATAGAAAAGGTATACATTTCTTGTAATATTCACTATTCCTGGTCCTTTACATTTGTTTGTTTGCTTTTATTTTTGAAACTGTAACTTTTTCACTAATTTCAGTCACATTTATATCCAAAATTGTCACTTTCGGTCTACACTCTTTCACTTTGTATTTTTATTTAAAAGCATCATTTTTATGAAAAATAGTTTTTTTACTACAAAAGTGACACTTTAGAAGCTAAAAAGTGATTGTAATGATAGTAAAAGTGACAGTTTTAGAACTGATACTTATATGAAATAATTATTCTTTTCCCACATGTAGGTTTTTCCTCGGGCAAAGCAAAGCTTTGCCAAAGGCATTTGTACTAAAATTCTATAAGTAGGTTTGGGCAGTTAAAATCAAACAATGCCTTTAAAGAATCATTTAGAAAATGCTTGTCTGGATGTATGGATGAGCATGAATTTGAGTCATGTTGGAGTCATAAGGTTTCAACATATGGATTGGAAGACAGATGGTTTTAGTGATTGTTTGATCTAAGGGACAAATGGTGCACAACCTTGAACAAAGACTTCTTTTCTACCGGGATGCTTTCCTCTCAAAGAAGTGAGACTACAAACAACTTAATTGTATTCAATTCAAAGAAGACAATGCGTTTGACTTGTTTTTATGGGATATTCAAGAACCTGGTCAAGAATTGGAGGAAGAATGAAACAGATGAGGAGTTCCAGTCATCAAGGTCAATTCCGCCAACTGTCTTGCCATTAACTGGGATGTTGAAGCATGCTTTCGAGGTGTACACATTGAGAGTGTTCAAAGAGTTTGAAGTTGAATATATTGCAATATTGTCAACTAATTGTGAAGAGTTTGATAATGATGAGATAATAACTACTTATAAACTTTCTGCTAACAATGGAGATGGGGGTATCGTATATGTGATGTTTGCAGCTGCTAGTAACCTGATCACCTGCTCTTGCAAAAAATTTGAGGAACGTGGCATCTTGTGTTGTCATAGCTTAAGGATACTTTCATAATCATAATTGTATGAAAATCCCAGGAGCGTATATACTGAAGAGGTGGACAAAAATTGCCAAATGTTATGTTTGGGACAGGTTAAAAGGCACAACTTGGGAAAGTGGAGAGGAAAATAGAGAGCCTGCTGATGCCATTCCTTAGCATCATAACATGTTGCGAAGGTATTACAATATAGTGATAGAGTGCCAAGGAAACAAGGAGGCAATAAAAATCATCGAAGAGGGTTACGTTGGAGATCTCTTGCCATTTCTGCCTTGAAGAATTTACCACAACCAAACGAATCCTCTCATGTTTCAAGTTCGTCGACTATGTTTCGATCCTGCTTGCTCTATTACAAAGGGAATAAGTAAATGGAAGCAGGGACATATTGAAAAGAGCAAGAAGAAGAAGAAGACTACTAATGTTCATGCTGACAGTCAAGCCCGGGAGTCTGGTTCCAAGACTCCCAATGTTCGTTTATTTTAGTAGTAAATTTTTATTTATTTTTTGTAAAATTATTACTTTTGCTATTATCTTAAAATGTGATGATTTTTATTTACAAAGTGACAGTAATATCTTAAGAAGTGACACTAATACCTTTTGAGATTTATTTTATATTCGTCTAGGTATGGCTGATCATTAATTAGCTGACTTGCAGCTTTGAAAAATAATAATATTTATTTGGTATTGTTTATCCTAAAAAGTTAGATAATGGCCTGCTTTGAGCTTAATTTAATGTAATGCTATGCAGCAATAGTATAAATGAATTCAATCAAATATTGTTTATATATATATATATATATATATATATATATATATATATATATATATATATATATATAGAGAGAGAGAGAGAGAGAGAGAGAGAGAGGATTGGGTTCAAATGAGAATCCCGTCATTATATGCGAACCTATGGACTAATCCTGACCTTAGATCTAATATTGCACAGTGCAATTATATGTCCAGGTTCATTGTGCTTTTTACACAGTACTGTAGTGCTAAAATCAGTCCAGTTTTTTTAATTTTAATTATATATATATATATTTTTTTTTTTTTACATTTTAAAAATATGCAATATGTATCTTAAATTGTAGATCTTGAGAATGTGGTTAATTTGATATGTATTTCATTCAAAACGAATAAAATTTGAAAAAGTTATGGTTTGTTGAAGATTTGAGTTTTAATTTCAAATTTTTGAATTTGCAGTTTATAGACGAAATTTGCAATGCTTTTTGTATACAATCGTAGTGTTTTTTTTCTTAATCTATTGTGCTTTCCAAAGAACAATTTAGTGCTCTTTGTAAACGTTGATATATGTCCAAAATACCATTTTTAATTAATTAATGCATTTTTTTACATTATTACCATGCTGACATGTCATTATCTCAACCATCAAGATTATCCAATCTAATTGTCAAGATGAGTTCCTAGGTTCACATATAATGACGGGTTCTCATTTGAACCCAACCCTATATATATATATATATATATATATATATATATATATATATATATATATATATATATATATATATATATAACATGCATGGTTTCAGAACTTGATTTAGTGTCATGACATTGCGGCAATAATTAAGAAATAATCAACCAAGTTGTGTTTTTATTGTTATACGAGCAAGATGGTTTCCAATTAAGTGACATAATTTGGTACGGAAAAAATGTGATAAGTTTTTTGCTTAATAAGAAATAATAAAGAGTGACACTTTTCTGGACAAAGGTGACACATTTTGGTGCAAATGTGAGCTTTTTTTGCAATAAAACAAAAACAAAAAATAACAATTACTATCAACTAATTGTTCTCGAATAAAGCATAAATCTAAAATAACCTAACTGATTTTCAATAGCCCCTGCAACACTTCTTGATTATAAGCTACTAACACTAACATCCGAGACAAGTTAGCAAAAAAAGCGATACTATTCTACAAAAAGTGACACAATTCTTGAAAAAAAATAAACAATTACTATAAACAATAATTATCGAATAATTGTTCTAGAATAAAGCATAAAATCTAAATCAGATAATTGTTCTCAAAATAGCACCTGCGACACTTCTCGATTTACAATCTACTACCATTAACGTCCAAGACACGTTAGCAAAAAAGTGACACTTTTCTGCAAAAAAAGTGACACTTTTGTGCAAACAAGTGACACAATTTGGTGCAAATGTGACAGTTTTTCACACCATTAACATCCAAAAACTAGTTTTCCACATCAGAAAAAATGTAACATGTTTTCACATCAGAAACCACAAAATATCCTTCAAAGATCTAAAATTGCTTTTTTGATTTCTTATTCTTCTTCAACTCAGCAACACTCCTTTTCTTTTCTTCAATCGCCTTCTTCAAATCATCTTTCTTCTAGCAAAAAATCTAGAATCTTCACCAAAGCACCCGATCTTACCACATTAAGATCGCTCAAAAACACCCTGAGACATATATTCTCTCTCAAAACTCGACGCACTAAATCCTTCAGAAAAATACAAAACATTCAATGAATTGTTCATCACATTTTACAAAAATATGCTATTCATTAATATTTCACAAAAAAAATAATAGAAAAAAAAAGAGAAATCTTACCTTTGACAGATCGTCGGGGCTAGCATAAGGTTCACCTTTGAAATGCTCCATGTGGTGTATCAAAAACACACCACAATCGTTCGCCTCTACTGACGATTGCCATGGAAAATTCACAAACACTATTGCATAGTCGTATACAAGCATGCATTTAGGGTGATTCTTTTATTGGAGAAATATAGCCATTTGCCTACATAATATAAAAGTAAGAAGAATTAAAATAAGTTGACTACAAAATCATGCTAAAAAAATGATACAGAATGAAACATTATACACTAAAAGTGATAATTATAACTGAATAAGTAACACAAATACATAAAAGAAAAATGCTTAAAGTAATGTGTAAACAAGTAATGTGTCGCTAATTTATGAAAAATATGACACTTTTGAGTGCAAAAAGTGACAACAAAAGAAAGCAGATTCAAAAGAATATTAAAGCAGATTATTTGCGTACCACAATTTCGATAGCTTGATCATTTGCATCAGAATGTGTCCTATTATCCAAGATTTGAATTTTTCTATCACGATAATTTATCACGGTGCAAACGAAATGATTATCCCAATGTATTGGCACAAAAGCCTACAGAGTATTAAATTTGCATTTATTACTTTATGTCTTAAAAACAAAACATTCATTAACAAAAGCATTTCACCCAAAAACAGACAAAGAGAACTATAAAAAAAGATCACTAACCATATCAAATGTGCTCACGTCCTTGCCAACATCACCAATAAATGCCTCCCAACTCGATTTCATAACTGCATCATTCTCATCAGCCTTCCCCACCCCATGCAAGATCTTCGAGAGATAAAACTTTTGCCAAAAAGTAAATTAAAACTGTTAATATACAAACTAATTATGCATATATAAAGTATTTAAATCACTAATGTGTAAAACTTACACTGTATGTGGTATCCAAGAATATACGTTTACAATTGTTATCAACATCTTGTGCATGATTTAGAACCAACACCCGTGCGTCAATGACATTAGTAAACACCCACTGTTTTTAATTTAATGATAACATTTTTTTTCTTTGAAAAAGTGCGACCATCATTTATAAAGAGGACATCACTGAAAAAGACTCAACAACAAAATGTAAAAAATTCGACACTTTTCCAATTATTAGAGTCATAATTACTTCCCAAAAGTGTCACTTTTGAATAATGAAAATAAAAAATAGAAAAGTACAAAAACAAATGAAAATAATTCTAAAAATGATATGTTAAAAAGTAAATTAAGTTTCATCATAAAATATCTCCGCATCAAACTAGCAAAAATCAAGGACTTGCCCCGTACGTCCATATCCACCATCAGTCTCTTGTTTTGGGACATAAAGCTGGAAAGATAACCAATCTTCTCACCTAATGTGCAAGCTTCATAGAACAGAGGGCCATACACTTCACCAGATTGATTATGTTGTCTAGAACTGGCCGACTTCTTTGTTGCATCCACTCCTCCATCCACATCATCAACTTCATTCGTATCTTTACAAATCGGTGTTTGAAGCTCAGGTGGTAGAAGATGAAAAGTTGGGATATTCTCATTAAAATAAATTTTATTATCTCCTCATCACACATTTGCAGGAAAGTTCCATCGGCTCAGAACTTATCAATTGCCCATAGAAAATCTTCAATAGCATTGATCTTCTGAGACTAAGATGGGACCGGAGTCGGGGGAAGTGAAGATGGAACCGGAGTCGTGGACCATGAATATGGAACCAGAGTCGGGGGCCTCAAAAATGGAGTAGTAGTTGGTGGTAGAGAAGATAGAACAGGAGTCGGTGGCTGTGAAGATGGAACCGGAATTGGGGGCTGTGAATATGGAACCAGAACTGGGGGCTGTGAATATAAAATCGGGGGCTCCAATATTTTCTCCTTCATATCTGTTAGTCTTTTCATGTAGTGTTTAGAAACAATATACATGTCCCTTTTAAGCAAGAGTGAAATCTCTTGCACATGCTGAAAAGGGAAAAATGAGAAATATGAGAAAGCAATGATTATAATTCGAAATGCATAAGTGACACTTATAACACAAAAATAATAGTAATATCATGTAAAGTGACAGTAAAATTAGGAAAAGTGATAACTATTATAAAAATAAAAAATCACATCTTTTGCATTTTTCTAAATCTCTTTATATGAAGGCAGACCCAACGGTAATTTGAATTGTATAAATTGTTGGCCATTTTCATTATCTTCCGCAATGAATCCATTGTATTTTTACTCGTTCCGTGGTTTTTCAACGATAGCATTCTGAGGTTCTGAAATTGGATAGATGTCCACCCACTCTCCTTGTCCAAACTCTCCAGCTCATTTCTCTTCTTTAACTCTCATTCGGATGCTTTCGGCAATCCAATGTTGAATGAGCGGTGGAGAAGATGGTTTGGCTTTTCCCTTCCATTTCAACCTATGCAACTAAACAATTTGCAGAACCAACACGCACCCGCTTACATATGTTGCATTTTTTTAATTGAACTTCGTTACGGATCTACAAAGATTATCCAAAACAAAGGAACACCAATTGAGCTTAGGAATCGCCTCCACATCAACCAATGATTTTAAAACATAAAAATCAACCTTCCCACTTGCAGTCAGTGCAAGAAAACTCGATAATCTCACCAACATAAACAATCTTATAAAATCATCCCCACTTTCTCTGACTTTTTCCGAAAGCAATAATTCAAAGATGCAATGGAGCAGACTTCACCAATTCCCAACCTCATCTTAAAATCCTTGACAATCTTCGCATCCTCTTTTTTTTTGAAAAGCACCACTTCAAGCCTGCTATTACTAGGAAGAAGAAATATATCAATGATATCATCAGCAGTTACAACGAACTTCTTGTTCAAATCAATGTTCAGCATCCAACTCGTCCCATTAAACCTACTAACCAACCACCCCAACATCTCATTGGGCAGCCACATCAATTTCATCTTTAAAAAACACCTTAATCTAATCTTCTTAATGTCTTTTTTTCTTTCTGATGACAGTGCACAAACAACATCGACCAAGCATTTGGGTCTACTTTCAGATACAAAGTTTCTGCAGAAAACCAAAAATAAAAAATATAAGGTTAAAAGTGACAAAAAAGGTAATAAGTGACAAATATAAAGTAATAAGTGGCAGAAAATAAGGTCAAAAGTGACAAAAAAAAAGATAATAAGTGACAAATAAAAGTTAGTAAGTGACCAAAATATATAGGACAAAAGTGACCAAAAATAAGGTCAAAAGTGACAAATAAAAGGTAATAAATGACAAATATAAGGTCAAAAGTAACAAACTATATAAGAAACAGTAATAATTCCAAAAAAAATTACTAACCTCTCATCATATTCCGTTTCCGCCTTCGATTTCTGTTTTATGGTTTTCTTCACTCCCTTTAAAACTATAGCTTGATCCTTCGCTAGTACAGCTTGATCCTTCGCTGGTACAGCTTGATCCTTCGTTGTTGTACTTTGCGCCTTCAATTTTTTCACTTATTTCTTTTTTCCAAATTCCTTAACTCCCTCAGCAGACAAAATTTCTTCGATTACAGATTTGGCAGGTTCTGCAGTTTCTTCAGCTGTTTTTTTTTCTTTTCTTTTTTTTTGCATTTTCTTTTTCTTCACTTGTTTCTTTTTTCCAGATTCCTTAACTTCCTCAACAGATGAAGTTTCTTTGAATGCAGATTTGGCAGGTTCTGTAGTTTCTTCTATTGTTTCTTTTTTTTTTGGCATTTTGTTTTTCGCACACACCTCTGGTTGCTTTTGATTCATCATCATCTCAGGTTCCTCGATAGGTTCATCTTCTTTTGAAGTTTCCTGAATCGAGCTATTATGATTCTTCATCGACTCATCTTCTTCAGTTGCACGTTCAGCTTCTTCAATTACAGGTTCAGTTTCTCTTATTATAGGTTCACCTTCTTCAATGATCGATTCAATTTTTATTTTTTTTTGCAGATTCTTCGGTTGAAACTTTTATTACGAGTTTTATTTTTCTACCCTTCTCCACTCGCTTCTCCATCGACTCATCTACTTTAGTTGCTGGTTCAGCTTCTTGAGATTCAGGTTCAACTTCAGCTACTTTCGGAGTTTCTTAAGTCATCATTTATTTTTGCATTTTCTTCTGTGATTGATCCTTCACCTGATATTTCACTGGCTTGTGCTTCCTCTTACTAACAACCTGCTTCGGTCCCATCTAACAAACAAAATACACACAGGCAAGTATCAATATAAGTTTACTGACCAACAGGCAAAGATAAGTTACTACCGACTAGAATGAAAAAGAATAATGATGAATTGGAGACCAAATACCCTAATATACAAAAATCGTAAAAATAATTTGCAAAAAAAACAAAAAAAAAACAATAAAACCAAGAATCATAGAAAATCATTGAAACTTAATCATAGAAATCATAGAAAACTTAATGTGGAAGAAATAAAAATGAGCAGAAATTATCATAGCAAAAATTAAGAAACCTCAAGTCATGAAATTCGAAACCAACCCTACCCATCCCCCCACCCCTCATCCCTCACACGAGTGACATGAATTATATGCTAGTGCAACATCAATTTTGCTAACAAAACATCAATTATATGACACAAACTAATCAACAAACCAAGCAAAACAATAAAACCCTAAAAATCACAATTGTAAAACTCAGAAGAAAAACAAGATTACACCTTCGAGAATGTCACAATTTCGATTCAAAGTAGAGGTGCGGTACAAGAGGCCGGGATACTACAGTTCTCCGGCAAGACGAGTCACAAAACACTGCAAAATGGATTTTTTTGCAGAATCGGTTCGGAGAATTTTTTTGATGAATTCGGCGAGTATTTTATGCTGAATACAGGGATATTCTCCGGCAAGACGAGCGAATCCGGTAAGATAAGGTGAGAAATTTTCTAGAGAGATTGAAATCGAAACCCTAAATTCTCAAATTCGTTTTTTATGTTTTATTTAAGTCTTATGTACGTTTAGTTTTTGTATTTATATAAACCCAATTTCATTTAGGTCGGGTTCGGATTGAAGGTGGGTCGGACTCCGTCACACAGTTAAAAGAAACGTATGGCTGCCACATTTGAGTGTGTGCCTAAAATCAATAGATGGCAAAAAAAACTCTACTCCGAAAAAACTGAGCATGTAACACCAAAGTTGGATGGCCAAAAGAAGTATACCGGAAACTAGCAATTACCCAAGTTTTTGTGTATCAAGGTAGATTAAACATTTGTTCATAGGTTTAATTTTGAGTTATGGACTAACTCGATCAAAGAGTATTAAAACTCTAATTAATTAAAATATTTCATGACCATTAGCAGCTCGAACCTTTGTACGATAAAATTGACCATTACAAGGACCTAAACTAGTTGATACGCAGACCCAATATACTAATGTTAAAATTATTGGGATACGCCAATAAAATTTGGATAATGTCGAGAAATAATTTAAACTAATAGATCTATTATAATTAAATAGAAAACGAGAATAAATAACGAAATGGAAAATTGTCAAGGCGAACAACTCTTTCCTTAAGATTCTTATTGCCACGTACACTTACTCGCGGATATATGACAACGAATTTCCCAAGATACAACAATGGTACTGGAAGGAGCAACCAATCCAGTCACTATAGTGAACGAGAACTTGCGGACAACTAAGCAAAATCCTAACTGCAGGCCATATGATGTGTGAGGCAGATAGGAGTATAATGTGTATGTATGAGTTCTTAAAAACATGTTTCTAATGTTTTTATATATTTATGTATGTTTTTACAATATGTAGGAGTTGACATTTATAAATTTGAGAATACCCTTAAATAAGGTAGGAAATTGTAGCGATTAAGGTTAAGATTTGAAAGTTTCCAGATAGCCCCAAACTAATTAAAACCAAAAAATTAAATAGTTTGCAGTCCACCACCTTTAATAATTCAATTTCTATACAACAATGAATATCATTCATATCTCGAATATTTCCCCTTAGAAAATTTCATACCCTATTTACCTTAAAAATGTTTATACGAACATATCTAAATGTCTAACTTTGGTCATTGACTTTCCAATTACCCAAACATTGATTTATCAAAAGTAAATATACCACAATAATCTAATCTAAACGTAGATTGAGAATTTGATATTCGTTTTCAAAACTGAAGACCTGTCTACATTTGAAATATTTGTTCAAAACTATCATATATAACATTTACCAAATTCATTTTCTCGAACAAAAAGGGAAAGGTAAATCTAGTCCAAAACTAGACTTTAATCATATGCAATTTATTGAGTCCAGATAAATAGTTATATTTTGCTCAATAAACATGACCGATCGAGACCTTGAATTTCTTCCAGTTTCTTTTTCACGAGAAGAACCAATAGCTGCTGCCATCAATTCAGGCCCAAGTTTAATTTCTATTAAACTTCATCACCAATTTCGGCCCAGCACTAAGTTAGTCATTGGAAAATATTTATTTAAGTCCAAGGGTTATTTATGTAGTCCAATCACACTTTAAAGCCCAACTAAGGCCCTTATTGTTTTGGGATAATTATACGAAAAACCACATAATCTTTTTTCTTTATATTTTTACGACCTCAAAATAGTTTTCATAATTATAGGAGAATTGTTGTTTTCTTTACCTAATTACATATTTTTTTATTATTCTCTTTATTTTTACGAGACTCTTTGTCGCAGGTTTGTGAAATATACAAAAACTTGATACTACACTCTCAGTATTTGAGTTGACACCGATTAATTAATTTAGATTTCTAATTAATTACGTATGTTTTAAAAATTCTTTGAATGAGTCTGATTAGTTTTATAGCCATCTTTCTTCCCTTCAGATTCCTTCAAATCCTACCCCTTCATTTTCATCCCCACATACAAAATGAAACTTCTCTGAAATCGAGGATTTAGGTTTTTTGCATCCCACAACAATTAATTAAATATAAAAAATAAGACTTTTTTGAAATAGAGGATTTAGGTTGATATATTTGCTCTAAATATTTTTCAAATCGTTTTTTGAAATTGAATTTAGGTTGATATATTTCCTCTGAAACTTTTTTCAAATTGTTTTTTGAAATCGAGGATTTTGTTGATATATTTCCTATGAAACTTTTTTCAAGTCTAAAAAATTCGTAGTATTTTGGGTTGATATATTGTTTTGCATCTCACACCGATTAATTAAAATATACAAAATAAAACTTTTTTGAAATCGAGGACTTAGGTTGATATATTTCCTCTAAAATTTAGGTATTTGGTTGATATATAACTCGCAGAATGATACTTAAATATACATAATAAAAATAAAACTTTTTGAAATCCAGAAATTAGGTTGATTTATTTCCTCTGAAATTTTTCTCAAGTCGGTATTTTGGGTTGATATAGTATGGGAAAATTGCCATTTAGTGACAAAACCAAACTTGTATCTACCATTTAATCCTTTTAATTAGTTTTATCCCATATAGGCCAAATTAATATTATTAATTAATAAATGGTAGATAGGAATGGACTGTATCGCCCCTAAATAAATTCACGACCTTTTCCCTAAACCGAACTACTAGATTTTTCGCGTGGAAAATGAAGAGTGATTACTCCGATAATTTTGTTTCATATTTATTTTCCCATCCCGACTCCTGTCGCTTTCAACCATCATCTCACAAATTTCGAACTCAAAATAAAGATTCATGAAAGTCTTTTAAACTTTCATACTAATTTAATTTAACGGATTTGATTGTTCCTTTTGGTATGCGAATTTCGTACTAATTTAACGGGGTTTGAGAATTTCATACTAATTTTGTAATTTTACGGGATTTGAATGGTTTTATGTAAATGGATATGATTGAGTTTATTTCATAAAATTTAATTTCATAATCTCTTCTTATTAACGGGCATTATTGAATTTCTTACATATCTTTTTTTTTTTTAAATTCCATACTTGTTTCTATGAATTTTTAGAATTTCATAATTTCATAAAATTGTGAGGGAATGAGATTTTATGAAATTCTAAAAATTTATAGAAAGAAGTATGAAATTCTTAAAAAACGTGTACGAAATTCAATCATGCCCGTATGGAAATTTATAAGAAAAGAGTATGAAATTAAATTTTATGAAGAAACCCAATCATACCGTTCACATCCTATGATCAATAAAATCCCGTTAAATTATTAGTATGAAATTCTAAAACCTCTTTCCAAATTAGTATGAAATTTTCAAAGAAATTCCAAAACGTCTTTCTATGAAATTCTCAAATTAGGATAAAACTAATCAAATCTCGTTAAATTAGTATAAAATTCTAACAGACTTTTCCAAATTAGCATCAAATTCTCAAATCTCGTATTATTACAAAATTTTATTAGTATGAAATTCCGGAATTATAAATGGAATCAAAGAAATCATCGATAAGGATTAAGAGCGAGATTAGGGACCGTAGAAGTAGAAGAAGATTTGTGTTGAGTTTAGTTAACGCGGTAAATTAGGTATGTATTCATAGAAAATAATTATATAAAATCTATGAAATATTGTTTGGACTTAATGGAATACGGATATTTTCCTTTGGCCAAAGCCCCATTTAGTATTTAGATTGATATGATTTAGTTTGGTATATCTATATTGAAGTAGAATTTGGTTGATACCGAATAGTTCTGAAAGCGGCGGTTTTCTTTGTGCATGTGAAAAGTTTAAAGTTATATAAGTATATTTATAAATCTTTTAATGTGATCGTATTTTTTAAAATTTTATTTTTTAAATATGTAATTTTATAAATTCCCCTTTTTTTTTTTCCTATTATTTAATATTTTTGGCCCAACACTTTCATTAATATGCTCAATGCTAAACATTTATCAAACCCATGATTTTAAACTTGGCCCAACACAGAACCTCAACTGTCAATTGTAGAATCAAGGGTTTACCACCACTGCCCGTCTGCTGTTTCGACTGGCCGTTCCTCGCCGCGACTGAAAGCAGCAACGGCCAACACCCACCTCCTCCGACTGGCCACAAACTTCTTCGCCTGCGTGGCGACCAGATCGACCGTCCGTCGCTTTCAGTACCGTCAATTGGCTCTTAATAAAAAAGCAACGGCGGTCTTATCCGCCACAAATAGCCCGTCACAGTCCATATCCGCCATAGTTGCCTCACAAATCCGGACATCAATTGACAGCAGCAGGGCGCCGAACGGCCACCTCCGTCAGTTGTCGCTGCTGCCTGCGGAGACACAATCCATAACCACCGTGAGGAGTAGAACCTTGCGAAGAGGAGCAGCAAATCGGCAGTCCACGTGGTAAACAGCGAACGAGTGATATCCTGCATCTCTGGCGCAATCCACGCCGTACGTTTGCCGCTCAAATGGTACCGAGGCTGGGAAATGAACTAGAATTTCTCAGTGAGGTGGAATCTTGAATAAAGGAAACTCCATTTCGGCGAGATCGTTAGACCAAGGTGACTCGGGCTGGAGGTCAAAGGCCTGGACTCGATGGGCCCTTCTTCTGGCTCAAATGCTTCTTGAAAGTAGAGGTGTTCATCGGTTGGCGGTTAACCGCCTAACCGCCGGTTTCAACCGCGTTGACCGGTTACGCTTAACCGTTGACCGGCGATCACGGTTAAAACCATAATCGTCAACTGCTTCCCGGTGGTTAGGTTACGGTTAACCAAAAAGTTAACCTTAACCGGTGGTTAACCAATTTTTTTTTAAAAAAAACACAGACCAGTCGATCGACTGGTCATTAGTCGATCGACATCCAGTCGATCTACTGGTGTGTAGTCGATCGACTGATCTGTGGCGGTTAACTGGGTTTTTTAAAAAAAACACAGACCAGTCGATCGACTGGCCATTAGTTGATCGATAGACCAGTCGATCGACTGGTGTGTAGTCGATCAACTGATCTGGGATTAGCCGTTGAAAATCAACGGCTGAGATCAACTAGCCTTTGATGATCGACAGCTCCAATTCAAAAGAAAATAGCCGTTGGGCGGTTAACCGCGGTTAACCGGTTTAACCGTCGGTTGAGGCCAGTTTTTTAATTTTTAATTTTTAATTTTTTTCAAATTTCTACACCTATAAATACCCCACTCTCCAACACCAATCCTAACACCAATTCATCTACTATTCTTCTTCTTCTCTTATATTTTCAAGTTTAAAGAAATTAAACTTTCTAATTTGTGGAAGAAATAATATTATCAATAATATTCATATTATTCATTCCTAATAGCCGTTTTACTTAATTCTCTTTTATAATATAACTATGGCAAGCTCTTCCCGTGATGTCAATACCAACACTCCAACTTCTTCTCGTCGAGGTCGAGGTCGAGGATCTCGACGAGAATGTTCGGCCGTCGCCGGAGATTACGTTTCCGATGAGATGACGGCGGAAGAAGTTGAGAACCTATATAATCAAATCAACTTCGACTCGCAACAAACCAATTTTGAAGAGGAATTACCGAGCTCCGATGAAGAAGAAGCGGCCATCAATTTGGATGAAGATGAGGAGGAAGCGACGGGTGATATGCCGCCGCCTCGATCGAAACCGAGGGAATTACTTTCCCCCATCTTCTGATTGCATTTCACAAAAAGGACGATCAACGAAGAACCCCGAGCGCAATGCAATTATTGCAATACTCATTACGCCTTCGGTTCTAAAAATAATAAAGGCTACGGGTCGCTCAAATACCACATGGAGGAGAAGCATCCCGACAAATACGGCGCCGGTAGTTCTCAAACACAACAAAACTTCTCATCTTTATCTACCGCCGCCGGTAGGACCGGCGGCCAAGGTACGAGTTCCTTTACTTTATTTCAATATACCGAAAGTGGTCATCGAAAGTTTCTTGCAAAATTTGTTTCCGTTATGAGTCTTCCTTTTAATCATGCGCATAGTAGTCATTATGAAGAGTATACAAGGGGTGCATTTAATCCATCTAGCACTAGGGTTTCACGAAATAAATTAACTCGCGATATTGAAAAAATGGTCGGTGAGTACAAATTGAATTTGATTTCAATATTTGATAGTTTGCCTCATAGTGTCTCTATATGTTCGGATATTTGGTCGGATCATTTTAAAAATCATAATTATATGGGAATTACTTGCCATTGGATTGATAA
>BMAC01000053.1:4688-18365 GCA_014905375.1 Phtheirospermum japonicum
AGGCGGTTTATAACCGCCTCCAAAAGCTGTTTTTGAACCGCCCTCTAATCGCCTTTTTTGCACTAGTAAATAAGTTAAAAAATCTTTTGTGACAAAACGAATTGTAGACACTGTCTAGCACCACCATCCACATTTTGATGGTGTATTAGACATTGTCTATTTGACATTTTTTTATAATTTATTGATCATTTTAAATTAATAAATTGTTTCTTTCCCTTCTTTAATCAAATTAACAATCAATTATTCCCTGCAATCCACATTTACAATTAGAGAAGTTTTATAATTATTTTTAATTTATTTTTCATGTCAAAGACAATCTGTGATGTAACATTGGAGATGCTATTAGTAATAACTAATAGTGTACTCGTGCGAAGTACGAATAACAATGTATCGAATTGCATGAGTTAGGTTTAGGGTTGGTCAATCGATTTGGAGTCCTTAAACGAAACTCTACATGGGCCTATGTAGTAGAAAATATTCTTATACAACAAATCAAAAACATGGGACGCTAGTAATTTTGTTTGAATACGTTGAACGAGATGTGTAGATCATATATTGCAAATTAAAAGTAATCAAAACAATAAAATAAACAAGGGTATCCTTGGTAAAATCTAAAAAATCAAAAAATGAAAAGAGAGAGCGAGATCGAATACAATGAGTTTCCCTTCATTCGTTGGGTATGTCTCAACACCAGAAATGACAATGATCGAGTATAATGATTTGGAGATTATTGTGCTTATAAATATATTAAGCATCACATATTCATAATCTTGATTTCAACTTGTTAAGTTTTTATCTAAAAGGAAATATACATTTGGTCAAAAGTACACTTAACAAAATCCAATATCAACTGAAAAAAAAGTAACTATTTGGGAATGAATATATCAGGAATAGTGATGTGGATTTTAAAATCCAATATCAAATATAAAATGGAACTATTTGGGAGAGAATATATCAAGTATCACGGTCTTGATTTTAAAATACAATATAAAATTGAAAAATAGGAACTATTGGGGAGCTAATATATCAAGTATCACGATATTCCAGGTGTAATGATTGAAATATTTTCAATCGTCATGATTTGACAAACATCAGGCTTATAAATGAATTAAGCGTCATATATTCATAATCTTGGTTTTAATTTGTTAACATTTTTATCTAAAGGGAAATATACATTTGGTCAAACGTAGAATTAAAAAAATCAAATATCAAATGAGAAAAGTATCTATTTGGGAACGAATATATCAAGTATCGTGATGTTGACTTTAAAATCCAATATCAGATAAAAAATGTAACTATTTGGGAGAAATATATCGAGTTCCACGATCTTAATTTGAAAATCAAATATCAAATGAAAAAATGAATTGTTTGGGAGCGAATATATCAAGTATCACAATATTTCAAGTGTAATGACTTAAGTATTTACGTTGTATGTGTCACTTATAATTTTTTATTCTACAAACTTTTCCATCGTCATGATTTGACAATTATTGTGGCATATAAATGTATTAAGCATTATATATCATAATCTTGATTGTAATTTGTTAACATTTCTTTTATATATGGAAATATACCATTTTGTCAAATGTACAATTAAAAATATCTAATGTCAAATGAAAAATTATCAATTTTGGAGCGAATATATCAAGTATCGTGATCATGATTTTAAAACTTATTATCAAATGAAAGAAAGACACTATTTGGGAGAGAATATATCAAGTATCATGATCTTGATTTTAAAATTCAATACCAAATGAAAAAAAAGAATTATTTGGGAGAAACTATATCAACTATAACGGTTTTTCAGGTGTAATGACTAAAATATTTACGTTGCATGTAGAACTTATGACTTTTAATACAAACAAAATTCTAAATGGCCATGATTTGACAATTATTGCGCTTATAAATATATTAAGCATCTTATATTCATAATCTTGATTTTAATTTGTTAACATTTCTATCTAAAGGAAAATATATATTTGGTCAAACTTACAATTAACAAAATCCAATATCAAATGAAAAAAGTAACTATTAGGGAACGAATATATCAATTATCGTGATGTTGATTTTAAAATCCAATATCAAATGAAAAAAGGAACTATTTGGGAGAGAATATATCAAGCATCACGATTTTGATATTAAAACCCAATATGAAATGAAAAATGAACTATTTGAGAGAGATTATATCAAGTATCACGATCTTAATATTAAAATCCAATATCAAATGAATAAAGTTACAATTTAGGAGCGAATATATCAAGTACCACAATATTCCAAGAGTAATGACTTAAATATTTACGTTGTGTGTCACTTATAGTTTTTTATTCAACAAGATTTTCAATCGTTTTGATTTGCCAATTATTGTGCTTATAAATGTATTAAGCATCATATATTCATAATCTTGATTGTAATTTGTTAACATTTTTATCTAAAAGGAAATATACATTCGGTCAAATTTACAATTAACCAAAATCCAATATCAAATGAAAAAAGTAACTATTTGGGAGCGAATATCAAGTATCGTGATCTTGACTTAAAAAATCTAATATCAAATAAAAGAAAGAAACTATTTGGAAGAGAATATATCAAGTATCACAACATTGATTTTATAATCCAATATCATATGAAAAAAATAACTATTGAGAGCGAATATATCAAGTATCACTATATTTGTTTTGGTTGTCTTAATGCTTCTATATAAAGTGGAAAGTGAAATCAAACAAAAGTAACCAAAAAGTAAAAGCAGAAAAAGGTTTTGTTAATAAAAATGATGGCCAATACCAGCTTTAAGAGTTTATAGCATTTTTATTATGTTGTCATTATACTTGGTTAACATTAATCAAGCCCTTGATTTATTCAAGAAAGAACGTGTTTCTATATATAATGATCTCCCACAAAACTCCAAAGCTCTACTTGTTCGATGTCAATCAAAAGACGACGACCTTGGAATGCGTACTCTCTATCCCGGTCAGGGTTTCGATTGGTCCTTCAATATTAATATAATTAGGTCTACACTTTTCTTTTGTCACTTTTATTGGGAGTCGAAGCAAGATACTTTTGATGTGTTTAATACAAAATGGGACCTCTATCGTGTATACAACTACGTGGTCAGGACAGATGGCGTCTATCTAAATAATGATGACAGTACTGATCATAAAACAAATTATAACAAAATAAGAACCTGGTGATAGGAACGTCTGAGTTCATTGTATTAATATTTGGGTTATTGGATGATTATTTTCATCAATATAAAGGACACACTCAGTTGTTATTTGACTTTCTCATTTACAATATTGCCTTCCGATTACTTTATTATTTACCGTCAAGTTATATATATTGATTATACGCATGCACAACAAATGTCTTATATCTTTGAGATTAATTAAAATTTTATCGTGACAAACATCAATCATAAAATAACATTATTATTATTATTATTATTATTATTATTATTATTACTATTATTTTTATATTATTGTTTCTTTTTCTTTTTTTAACTTTTGAGGGAAAAATAACACCACACCTATCATACCAAGACGAGAAACTATCTACAAGCAGTTTATGTTCCAGTAGAAAATATATTTTCTCAATCTTCACCTATGAAACTTATATATGGTATTCATCATTATTTAAACGAAATTAATGTTTCTATTGTTCTTGTAATCATAAAACTTTGTTTTTTATATAGATGGGAGAACTGGTATTCATAGAGAACCAAAACATTATAACTTTATTGTTTAATGATATTTTTTTCCGCTTCGATTCTTCATAAGAAAAATAATCTTTATTTTTTGTTTGTTTGTTGAAGTCATCGAATATTTTACAGTTACATCATTTAACTATCTAGTTAATATTACAAATAACCAAACGGTACTTAAATGGTAATTAAACCCCTCTACTTTTTAAATACTACAAACAATCAAATAATGAGTTGGGGCCATTTATACTATACTTTAAAAAAGTTGAAGGTGTAATCGTAACATATTTGATGACATCTAACGGCTAGGAAATGTATGACGAAATCGAATTTCAATTGTAAATCTTATAATATTCGAAGTTAGCTTAGGCTTTTTTGTAAATACACTAAACGACAGTGTAGTTTTTGTATTTGTGTCATTATTATATTCCTTTAATTTTTTTTATTCTGCTCCAATTCGCAGTACGACATGAGTTTAGTAAAACCAATAAAGTATTACCTGATAGTTATAAAATATTATAATACACAATATGCAACACTTTTATAAACGTTTCAATTACTCGTGTAACATATAATCAAAGATAAAACTTAAGGTAGCTTTTTGTAACACTTTTTATAAACATTACAATAAATCCTCTACCGTGACGCTTTAAAGTAACACGTGTGAAATGCTATTTATGACATCTTATGTAGTACTTTTTGTGAGATCGTAACACCTTTTTAGTAGCATTTTAATTTTTTTGGTAACCATATATCCTAAAATTGAATTAATATTAACTATTTATTATATATGAAGCAATAATTTTATTATATCATCACATCACTTTTAATCACATATACAAAAAAACCGGGTTCATCTATTTAATGATTTAAAGGCCACAATCGGACTTAGGTTCTCGTATAAGGTAGTGTTTCTCATTTTAACCCTTCCCTATGAAATTATAACAAAACGAGAAAGTCACCATCTTACGTGTCTAGCAAGGATTGTTCGTGCGACACATGATATTTATGGTGTTTCGATTGCTTATAATGTGTCGGCTTCTTATGATTGGAACTAACACATAACTAACCAAACCTACATACTTAATTTCAATAATAATTAAAAAYTACCTTMATTAATTCCTAACCTAATTAATTATAATTTATTCCCTAAGAGCATCTCTAATATATTGCTAATTGAAATAAAATATTTCCAAATAAGCTAAAAAATCTTTTGTGACAAAACGAATTGTAGACACTGTCTAGCACACCATCCACATTTTGATGGTGTATTAGACATTGTCTATTTGACATTTTTTTATAATTTATTGATCATTTTAAATTAATAAATTGTTTATTTCCCTTCTTTAATCAAATTAACAATCAATTATTCCCTGCAATCCACATTTACAATTAGAGAAGTTTTATAATTATTTTTAATTTATTTTTCATGTCAAAGACAATCTGTGATGTAACATTGAAGATGCTATTAGTAATAACTAATAGTGTACTCGTGCGAAGTACGAATAACAATGTATCGAATTGCATGAGTTAGGTTTAGGGCTGGTCAATCGATTTGGAGTCCTTAAACGAAACTCTAGATGGGCCTATGTAGTAGAAAATATTCTTATACAACAAATCAAAAACATGGGACGCTAGTAATTTTGTTTGAATACGTTGAACGAGATGTGTAGATCATATATTGCAAATTAAAAGTAATCAAAACAATAAAATAAACAAGGGTATCCTTGGTAAAATCTAAAAAATCAAAAAATGAAAAGAGAGAGCGAGATCGAATACAATGAGTTTCCCTTCATTCGTTGGGTATGTCTCAACACCAGAAATGACAATGATCGAGTATAATGATTTGGAGATTATTGTGCTTATAAATATATTAAGCATCACATATTCATAATCTTGATTTCAACTTGTTAAGTTTTTATCTAAAAGGAAATATACATTTGGTCAAAAGTACACTTAACAAAATCCAATATCAACTGGAAAAAAAAGTTACTATTTGGGAATGAATATATCAGGAATAGTGATGTGGATTTTAAAATCCAATATCAAATATAAAATRGAACTATTTGGGAGAGAATATATCAAGTATCACGGTCTTGATTTTAAAATACAATATAAAATTGAAAAATAGGAACTATTGGGGAGCTAATATATCAAGTATCACGATATTCCAGGTGTAATGATTGAAATATTTTCAATCGTCATGATTTGACAAACATTAGGCTTATAAATGAATTGAGCGTCATATGACAAAAATAACTATTTGAGAGCGAATATATCAATTATCACTATATTTGTTTTAGTCGTCTTAGTGCTTCTATATAAAGTGGAAAGTGAAATCAAACAAAAGTAACCAAAAAGTAAAAGTAGAAAAAAGGGTTTGTTAATAAAAATGATGGCTTATACCGGCTTTAAGAATTTATTCATTTTTATTATGTTGTCATTATACTTGGTTAACATTAATCAAGCCCTTGATTTATTCAAGAAAGAACGTGTTTCTATATATAATGATCTCCCACAAAATTCTAAAGCTCTACTTGTCCGATGTCAATCAAAAGACGATGACCTCGGAATGCGTACTCTCTATCCCGGTCAGGGTTTCGATTGGTATAATTAGGTCTACACTTTTCTTTTATCACTTTTCATGGGAGTCGAAGCAAGATTCTTTTGATGTGTTTAATACAAAATGGGACCTCTATCGTGTATACAACTACGTGGTCAGGACAGATGGCATCTATCTAAATAATGATGACAGTACTGATCACAAAACAAATTATAACAAAATAAGAACCTGGTGATAGGAATGTCTGAGTTCATTGTATTACTATTTGGGTTATTGGATGATTATTATCATCAATATAAAGGACACACTCAGCTGTTATTTGACTTTCTCATTTACAATATTGCCTTCCGATTACATTATTATTTACCGTCAAGTTATATATATTGATTATACGCATGCACAACAAATGTCTTATATCTTTGAAATTAATTAAAATTTAATTGTAACAAACATATATCATAAAATAGCATTATTATTATTATTATTATTATTATTATTTCTTTTCTTTTTTAACTTTTGAGGGAAAAATAACACCACACCTATCATACCAAGACGAGAAACTATCTACAAGCAGTTTATATTCCAGTAGAAAATATATTTTCTCAATCTTTACCTATGAAAATTATATACGGTATACATCATTATTTAAACGAAATTAATGTTTCTATTGTTCTTGTAATCATAAAACTTTGTTTTTTATATAGATGGGAGAACTGGTATTCATAGAGAACCAAAACATTATAACTTTGTTGTTTTATGATATTTTTTTCCGCTTCGATTCTTCTTAAGAAGAATAATCTTTATTTTTTGTTTGTTTGTTGAAGTCGTCGAATATTTTAAAGTTACATCATTTAACTTTCTAGTTAATATCACAAATAACCAAACGGTTCCTAAATGGTAATTAAACCCCTCAACTTTTTAAATACTACAAACAATCAAATAACAATCAAATATCGAGTTATGACTTAGGATGTATAAATATCCTACAAGTCACTAATTTCTTTTCTCATAAAATCTTTGGGATAATGAAACTCACTATCATTTCTTGGCCTTCAAGATATGCTTAGAAAACTGTTGGGACATTCGTTACTAATGTTTTCTCTTTGAGCGTCAAGCTTATTGAATTCTTTGGATGTCTTCATTCACAATTATATATTCAAACTTGCACTTGTTTAGAACAAGTTATACCTTGTGATTTGTCTCTTGTTCTTAGTGATTTCTTGTTTTGCACTCAGTGTTAATTTTTATTTCATACCTTTAATTTTCTTAAACTCTTGATTATTTTGAATGATAATTATCACCTATTTGCCACTGAACCTTCAAGAAACTGATGTCGACTAGTTTCACTTGACACACTAATGTATCATCAATACTTATTACCCAATCTACTTGATTATTCAAGAGATTCGATATTTCATTTTCAAATTCTTCTTGCTTTCCTTTCAATCATTGTCTTAATTACGAAGTTCTTTCTCAGATAATGATTAAATCTATTCTCATTTTGGTAGTCATCCACTAATATTCTGACCTCAGTAGTTCTTTTACTTGATAACTTTCTCCATGTTGTGAAGCTCTTTAATACAACTACTTTTGAAATGCACATTGCACCCAAGTCTTTTGTTGACTTCCTGTGATGTACTAGTTCACAATCGCACTATTGAAATGAACCTAAGTTTTAATCACTTTTGTTTTTCCTAGTTTATCTTATGCCTTTAATGAATCCACGTTGCAACTTTAACCTCACCTCAGTGTTCATATGAATAGTGTTGCCAATTTAATGACACACGTTGTCAAAAGAGTAATCGAGTTAGCGACTAAAATTTTAAAAGCGTCGCAAATCTAGTGACTACAATTTGGAAAATTGTTGCAGATTTAAGGACACAAATCATTAAAAGCATAATGAATTTGATGACGCTATTACTTAGACATGTCTCTATTCTGGTGACGCTTTTACAAAAAATGCCATATTCTTAATGACGCTAAATTCTAAAAGTGTCTTGAATTTGACAACGATACTTTATTAAAAACGTTGTTAATTTAGTGACGCGAATATTGATTAGTGTCATCTAAAAAACTCTATCCTTGACAAAGAAAATAGTGTCACGAAATTCATATTCATGACGTGATAGGAAAAATAGTGTCATGTTCAGAAATTTACCTACGCATGTATCTTGCGTCAGGAATAAATTCGTGATATCAAATTCAATAACGCAATTCGTGACACTTTTCCAAGCGTAGGTAAAGTGATTTGTGATTCTTATAAGCGTAACTAAACATGAAAAAAGTATCACTAAATACTATTTTTGTTGTAGTGTAATAATAATAATAATAATAATAATAATAATAATAATAATAATGGTAATAATAATAATAATAATAATAATAATAATAATAATAATAATAATAATAATAATATTATTATTATTATTATTTAAGACACAAAATGAATAGTATTGCCAATTTAATGACACACGTTGTCAAAAGAGTAATCGACTTAGCGATTAAAATTTTAAAAGCATTGCAAATATTGTTACAATTTGAGAAATTGTTGCAGATTTAAGTACAAAAATCATTAAAAGCATAATGAATTTGATGACGCTATTACTTTGACGTGTCTCTATTCTGGTGACGCTTTTTCAAAAAATGTTAATGACGCTAAATTATAAAAGTGTCTTGAATTTGACAACGCTATATCATTAAAAACGTTGTTAATTTAGTGATGCAAAAATTGATTAGTGTCATCTAAAAAAACTCTATCCGTGACAAAAAAAATAGTGTCACAAAATTCATATTCAGGACGTGATAGGAAAAGAAGCATCACATTCAGAAATCTAACCCGTCATGATTAAATTCGTGACATTAAATTTAACAACGTAATTCGTGACACTTTCTCAAGCGTAGGTAAAGTGATTTGTGACGCTTATAAGCGTCACTAAATATAAAAAAAAAAAAAGCGTCACTAAATACCCTTTTTGTTGTAGTGTATGAAAAAAAGAACTATTTGATAGCGAATATATCAAATATCAGGATATTGATTTTAGTCGTCTTATATTTTATTATTTACCCTAAAGTTGTATACATTTATTATACGCATGCGCAACAAATGTCTTATATCTCTGTGATTTATTAAAATTTTGCCGTGAAGATCATTTTTCATAAAATAGCATTATTATTTATTTATTTATTTATTTTTACTGTTTTTTAACTTTTGAGGGAAAAATAACACCACAACTATCATACCAAAATGAGAAACTATCTACGAGCAGTTTATGTTGCAGTAGAAAATATATTTTTTCAATCTTTACCTATGAAACTTATATTTGGTATGCATCATTATTTAAATGAAAGTAATGTTTCTATTGTTCTTGTAATTATAGTTTTTTTCATATATAGATGAGAGACTGGTATTCATGGATAACCTAAAAATTATAATTTTGTTATTTTATGATTTTTTATTTTTGCCGCTTTGCTACTTCATAAGAAGAGTTATCTTTATTTTTTATTTGTTTGTTGAAGTCATTGAATATTTTACAGTTACATCATTTAACTTTCTTATTAATATTGCAAATAACCAAACGGTATGACAATTTATTATATATGCAACAATGCTTTTATTATATCATAATAGCACTTTTAATCACACAAGGAAAAATGCAAGAAAACTGTTTCATCTATTTAATTAGATTTAAAACTCACAATTGGAATAAGGTTCTCATATAAGGTAGTATTTCTCATTTTAACCGTTCCCTATGAAACTATAACTAAACGAGAAAGTCATTGCCTTACGTGTCTAGCAAAGAAGGTTCGTGCGACACGTGTTTTTTTATGGTGTTTCGATTGCTTATAATGTGTCAGCCTCTTATAATTGGAACTAACACATGACCAACCAAACCTACTTACTTAATTTCCAATTATAACTAAATATTACCTTAATTAGTTCTTAACATAATTAATTATAATTTTTTCCCTTAGAGCATCTCCAATACATTATCAATTGAAGTAAAATATTTCCAAATAAGTTAAAAAATCTTATGTGACAAAATGAATTGTAAACAATGTCTTTCACAACATCTACATTTAGATGGTGTGCTAAACATTGACTATTTGACATTTTTTGTAAATTATTGATCATTTTTAATTAATTAATATTCTTTCTTTAATCAATTAATAATAAATTATTCCCTACAATCCACATTTACCATTAGAGAAGTTTTTTTTTATTATGTCTATTTTATTTTTCATGTCGAAGACAACCCACGATGTAGCATTGGAGATGCTCTTAGTAATAACTGGTAGTGTACTTGTGCGAAGTATGGATCACAATGTATCAAATTGCATGAATTAAGTTTAGGACGATCAATCGATTTTAAGGACTTAAACAAAACTCTACTTGGGCCTATGAAGTAAAAATATTCTTATACAACAAATCAAAAACTTGGGGTCCTAGTATTTTTGCTCGAGTGCGTTGAATGGTGTAGATCATATATTGAAAATTAAAAGTAATCAAAACACACACAAAAAAATAATAATAACAAGGGTATCCTTGGTAAAATCTGAAGAACCGGAAAAAAAAAATCAGATATAATGAGTTTCCCTTCATTTGTTGGGTATGTCTCAACACCAGAAATGACACTGAAACGCGCACACACATACAAACACACACACACACACACACACACACAAACACACACACAGTAAATTTACTAAGCATCTTTAAAAGCTTGTGAAATACAAAATGCATGAAGTCACTACATCAATAATTGCAAATTTTGAAATTTTTATTTGTATACAATATTATTGTAACATCCTAAAATTTTAAAGGGATTTATGAGATTCTTCTTTTAGATAAATATAATATTACCAATAATGATATCCAAATCTAACGACTCTTAAAAATAAAATCCAAGTATTTAAAATGGTTGATTCGAACTTTCTGCACCTATTTTTATCAATAACTTTGTCAAAGCTTGAAAGCTCACTCGCAAGTATGAGTTCGCTTGTAGATTGACAAGTTGAATCGAGTCAAATCATTTGAGGAAAACTAATCGGAGGTTCCTTTTTGTATTTATTTTCACGAATAAGAAAATAAATGAAAAACTAATATAAATACTTAAAATCAAGACATTTGTTAAAACAACGATCAACGAAATCAAGAGCTTTAAAAAGTTTGAGAAAACAAGGTATCTAGAGCTCTAGAATCAGCTCCACGACCACTTGGACATTTCATCGAACACCTTACCTACAAGTTAGGGTTTTTAGTCCCAACTTGTAGATTTGGTACCCAACAAACCAATGATCCTAGGCTCTAAATATCAAAATCAGCTCCACGACCACTTGGACATTTCATCGAACACCTTACCTACAAGTTAGGGTTTTTAGTCCCAACTTGTGGTACCCAACAAACCAATGATCTTAGGCAAGTTAGGGTTTTTAGTCCCAACTTGTAGATTTGGTACCCAACAAACCAATGATCTTAGGCTCTAGATCGTCAAGAAAATCTTGAGAAATATCAATTGGTGGGGGAGGGTTGAAGATCAATTATACTAAATTAAAATATCAAAGTAAGAGAAATTAAATTAATAATGCAAGAGAATTGAAAACTTACTAATAATTATCGAAGAACATTAACGTCCTTCCAACAGAAATCCGCGAATTAAAACTAAAAAACTATTATACTTAACCTGAAAATTAGAAATTTAAAACTAAGAATTATGGAGAAGTATAGAGAAAGTGAAGCCAACCTAGGAATAGCCTAAAAAACGTCCACTGTGGTTTCAAGAAGTATGTGAAGGTATATATAGGTTTACAAAGACTTGGAGCACAAGTTTTCTTCCAAGAATAGGATTTTGGGCCCGTTAACGGTCACTTAGCGGTAAGGGTTTGACCGTTAAGTGCTACCGCTAACCTCTCTGTTGCTCCTTAACGGTGGTGTAACGGTTTCGGCGCTGACACTGGGTAACCCGGTGTCGACAGCATACCCAGTGTCAGTTGTAACACTTCAAATCGAGGCTCGATTTCGCTAAAACTCTACTTGCAGGCTCACTCTCCGCTATGTTCAAACCAAAATACCTTGAATAAATATAAAATTAATTAATTATGATTAAAATACGATAAAATAAGTTGGAGATACAAAAATACGAAAATATGTTCAATCTATCCAACTTATACCAAAACTAATAACAAAAACTAACTAAAATTCTAAATTAAAATCAAGACAAATTCGTGTTAATCAACGGTCTTAAATACGGAAATTCCTAAGAAATAAATATTATTGTCTCAACGTTTCAATTTCAAAGAAACTCAATTCCCGAATAAGCGAAACAAGTCTAAAATAAATAATATTAAAATCCAATTTATTATCCGCCAACCACATGCTTCAGTCCGAGTTCGCCTAACCTAAAAAAATTAAATATAAAAAGGGATGAGCTTTCAACTCACCCAGTGGGAAAAAAAAGTTCATAATAATTGCGTAATATCATAGTTTTGGACAATCATATCTTTATTGTGTAATAAATCACACCTCTATGTACAATAAATTATTCCTCTGTTGTGAATTGCTGCACCTCTATCTCTGGGTCACGCGACAATTTTTAAAATCCCTCTGGGTCGCATGACCATGTGCACATAAATTTTATGACGAAAACGCCACCTCTGTTTTATACAATTATCAACCTAGGCTAAAATAATACGCATTTAAATATGAACTGTAAATAGAAAGGTTTTAATTATCCCTACCTCGTTTATACCGAAAAATAAATTGAATTGAATGCGACACGTTAAATGCTCCTACTCCAAAGAATTCTCGTTTCCTAAACGATAGAACAACTGAATATTAAGAAGACAAAAGCTTTGAACAATTGATTTGGCTTATTTCACAAAAGAACTCCTGCAACTTCACCGAGCCCAAACCACTCTTAAAAAAAAAAAACACAAGGAATAAAAGCCCAGCCCACTAATACTCCTTTATCTCCCCCTTCCTCGTCACTTTCTACCCCTCACATCCAAACTGAAAATCCACCCCTTCTATGTACAATAAATTATTCCTCTGTTGTGAATTGCTGCACCTCTATCTCTGGGTCACGCGACAATTTTTAAAATCCCTCTGGGTCGCATGACCATGTGCACATAAATTTTATGACGAAAACGCCACCTCTGTTTTATACAATTATCAACCTAGGCTAAAATAATACGCATTTAAATATGAACTGTAAATAGAAAGGTTTTAATTATCCCTACCTCGTTTATACCGAAAAATAAATTGAATTGAATGCGACACGTTAAATGCTCCTACTCCAAAGAATTCTCGTTTCCTAAACGATAGAACAACTGAATATTAAGAAGACAAAAGCTTTGAACAATTGATTTGGCTTATTTCACAAAAGAACTCCTGCAACTTCACCGAGCCCAAACCACTCTT
>BMAC01000053.1:24255-36663 GCA_014905375.1 Phtheirospermum japonicum
CATGGAGGCCTTGCAGTCGTACAATCCGGGGGACAGTGGTTGAGTGGCTGCACAAATCTTCTGGAATTGCCGATGTGCATATGTTAAGATTTGTATTTTGGGCATTTCGACCATGTATCGAGGCTTTCAGACATTGCCGCAAGGTGATCAGTGTTGATGGAACCTTTTTGGTTGGAAAGTACAAAGCACACGTTGCTGATGGCAGTTACAGTTGACGCCAACCAACAAGTCGTGCCCACTAGCTTACGCAGTTGTCGATTCAGAGAGTTACAGCTCCTGGCATTGGTTCCTTCACATGGTTGCAAAACATATTATCCGCGACATAGAAGGGGTTTGTCTTATTTCCGATCGACATGCCGGACTACTTAGTGCACTAGAACAAGTTCCGGCATTCTCTTCTAACATTTTTTGTTTGCGACATGTCTCTTCTAACTTCAATACGCATGCCAAGTCTGTGAAATTGAAGGATATGTGTTTTAAAGCTGGAGCAGAACCCAGGGTTACTGTCTTTCACAAAATAATGGAGCAGATTAAGGCGCTTGATCCGGATGCATTTGCGTACTTAGATGGTATTGATAAGAGCAAGTGGACACTGTCCCACGACGGCGGCAAACGGTGTGGCATCCTGACGACCAACATGTCCGAGTCCATCAATGGAGTGATGAAATGTGCTAGACGGCTACCAATAACTACCATCGTTCGAATCACATTTGCCCGAAGTATTCATATATTTTTTGATCGTTTGAAAGACGCGACGAGACTCCGTAACATGCAACAATTTTGGCCAGATAAGATATATGGGGTGTTCAGGTCAAGACAGCAGTTGGGGACATCTTACCAAATTACGGGATATAACTGGGCGGCACAAACGGCCCAAGTTTCCGTATGGGTCGATGGATCAGTTCGTGCCCGGAACTTTCGAGTGTCCTTGTCGAACACGGAATGCTCTTGTGGTAGGTGGGCGAGTAGTGGACTTCCGTGCTCTCTTGCAATAAAAGTGTGCACCAAATTTCGAGTGGATCCTCGAGTTTACGTCCAAGACTACTATAGCACAGCTGCGTACCTACGTACTTACTCTGACCCGGATTTTGAACCATTGCCTGATGCAGAGGACTGGAACGAGGCAAGTTTTGAATTGGTTCATGATCCCCGCACGCAGAGGCGGCGGAGCATTAGACGAATCATGGGTAGTAGGATATCCAACGAAATGGACCAACCACAAGTACGCGCAAGGCAACAATACCGCGCGACAGATGTTGCTAGCTCGTCATAGGGCGGTGGACGTTCTGGTTCCATACATTGATATTAGATATGGCGATGATCTTTTCATGAGTTCGATGTTGTAATTCGCTATCAGGAATAATTGTTGTGTGATTTCTATTAGTAATATTGACATTGATGTTGTATTTCGGTTTATTATCCTATTGACAGACGTTGAATTAATAATCTGTGTTGTATGAATTCCTTAAGTAACATTTCATTTTGTATCGTGTGTATGTATTTATCTTTGTTGTATGAATTCCTTAAGTAATATTTCATTTTGTACTCCCGTGTATGTATTTATCTTACAGTATGTGTATGTATTTTTCTTACAGTATGTGTGTATGTATTTATCTTACAGTACGTGTGTATGTATTTATCTTGCAGATGGCATCACATTTCTTGAGCCAGCAGGGTTTACATAGATCGAGGACCGTTGCGGGTGGGCATATAGATGATGTTCTGAGGATGAAGCGTGCGGTAACTCATATTTTYTGGGAYGAGCATCAGAKTCTGCATCCTCGGGTTATGTCGGTGCTACATCGATGGGGGTTTTACGGGGTCGCACGGTGCGGAGAAATCGCGAAGCTGGACTGTCATTTGATCACCGCTCTAGTTGAGAGATGACGTCGCGAGACGCATACTTTTCAAATGCCTGTGGGAGAGGCGACTATCACTTTGCAGGATGTGGCTGTTATTTGGGATCTTCCGATTGAAGGTGCCCCGATGATCGGCGATGATGTCGAGTGGAGCAGGGATGATTGGGCAGACTATATCGAGATGATGGTAGGACTGAGTGTCGATACTGAGGAGGAGATGAAAGGTGCGAGCCGTATGAGAATCTCGACATTGAGTGAGTATCTCAGGATCAGGAGCAGGCATATAGACGATGACACACCACAGCAGGAGATTGTGCAGTACGCTCGGGGGATTGCACTTTTACTGCTCGGGACGTTGTTGATGCCATGTGGGACGAACAGTTATCTTTCTGTCCACTACCTACGTCATTTCGGGTATTAGCTGGGGTAGTGCTGTGCTTGCATACCTGTATCACGAGTTGTGTATGGCTCTGGCAGAAGATAAGAAGACGATAAGTGGCCCCATGGATTTGTTGCAGATTTGGGCGTGGTCCCGGATTTCATCTATCAGGCCAGAGACCACGAGGCTTTCTCTCGATCTTGAGCGGACCATTCACGTTCGAGCTGAGGGCATCACGTTGCCTGTACTGCCTTATGGTGCTAGGTATATATTTTAATTGTAATACTAGCTACACATTTAATTAGTAATCATTGACCATTTGAATAACTTCACTTCAATGTCTACGCAGGTGAATCGGAGAATATAGTTATACGCGGAGCTCTAGGAGTACGTTACGTGTATTCCACGAGTCACTTGATCGGCTGCACGAGCGGGAGGTAGTGTACATTCATGAATATCGCCTATAGTTATGATATGGTAAAAATTAACGATGATTATTCAAATTTGCAATGGACGTGGGAACCGTACGACTTGGCCGCACCTGAAATACAGGTGCTGGGGGAGAGATGCCTGACTGATAACTGGCTGAGCCAGTGCCCACTGATATATTGGTCGATTGTCGAGATTCATTTTCCCAATCGTGTAACCCGACAGTTTGGCATACGTCAGAACACACCAGCAACCACCACCATTGACGTTGAGGCATTACACAGTGTCTCTCGAGGACATGAGCATCATGTTCGATGGACTAAACGTCATCATGCATGGGTCTAAGCATGGGAGGTGCGATGGTCTACCAGGATAGAAGGCCCTCCAGTTCAGACAGGTGCGGTTACGACGAGCGGATATCGAAGATGGTACCATCAGCACACAAATCGATTCATCACTCCTCTACAAAGACATGCAGAGGGAGGATACCAGCCATCAGACGTCGGCGTTTACGATGTCATTGTAACAATTCCTATTCATTTTTTTTCAATCAATTAATTTAATTATTTCTTAGTTTTGAAGTTCAACCTTCTATGTTTTGTAGGGCACGTGGAGTCAGCGACTTCGTCATGTTTCTTCAGATCATGTTTCTTCAGATGCTAGCGCCGACGATCTTGACTCTTATCGTCGTATGCACAATGTAGTTGATTCGGTTGCTGATGAGATGATGCAACGACTGCGTATTCGTGAGGAGTTCTATGAGGATGCTCCAGATGAGCGCACGACATATGCATCCGGCAGCGGAAGACGAAGCATATCGGGGCCGTCCAGGAGAAATGTACCTCGTGATGCTCCAGATGAACGCAGGGCATCCATTTCGACTAGTGCAAGACGGAGCATATCTGGCCCTTCCACATCCTCTCGTCGTAGGGCATCCGCTGTCCCACCCGGGCCACCGCCAGTCATCCATCATGGTAAACCTGTGATCCTTTAATAATTATTTTAGAGGTATTTATCTTTTGAATAATATTGAAATAATAGGTTATTGCCCAACTTGAATGTAGATCCTGTTGGTCCGTCATCATATGACGAGGGGGGTGATTACATTCCTACATTTGGATCATCCGAGTTTTATACTCCTACATGTGTTGGGCAGTCGTTTACCAATCTTCTTAATACTGATTATCCGCAGTACGACCCCCACTTCGCACCTGACATGGGCTTTTCGCGCCCACACTCCCATACGACACCAATTCCGATGTCGTTTCCTACTGGAACTGCGGATCGTGCACATCACATTTGGGATCATCTGGCATATGAGGGCGAAGATGACGAGCATGTGCCGGAACCACCAGCCCCCAAACGACCACATGATCATGACCTACTCAGTGACAAGGAAAAGAAGAAGTTGATGTGTGGCACGGGATCACATTATGTCTAGTACTATTTGCATATTATGTAATTAAATTTAATTGTGTGGAAATTTTCTATCGGGTGGTTCACTTTGTATTTTTCCGCGTCCTCTAGTTATTTATTTAATTAAGTGTGTAATATTTTACTTTTCCTTTATTTAATAAAATTWTTATATAATAATTATCCAACCTTGTTGGTGACAAGACTCCCCATTTATCAGTAGTGTTTTTATTTAATTATTATCCTTTATTTAATTTTTATTTGTTGTTGTATTTCGATCTTGTTGTATTTTTTATCTTGATATAAAAATTCTTTTAATTCTTTGATATAATTATGATATATTTATTTATTTTACCTAAAATATTATAAATAAATAAATAACCAATAAATAGATTAATATAAATAAATAKTATGGGTTAGGGTTAGGGTTACAAATTTTTTGATTTTGCATAAACACCCGGGACGCCCTTGGGAAAGGCGTCCCGCCCCCCGCATTTTTTTTTTTTGCATAAACACCCGGGACGCCCTTGGGAAAGGCGTCCCGCCCCCCGCATTTTTTTTTTTTTCATTTGAGCCCGAAAAAGAATTTTCGAGCAAACATACCCGGGACGTCTTTGGGAAAGGCGTCCAGACCCAAAAACGCAATCGTTTTTAAAAGTGTATTATTTTGGTAATTTTGAATAAAAAAAGTATTATTTATTTAATAAACCCCTAATTTCCTAGAATCTTTGATTACTTGCTGAAAAATCTCAACGGATAAGGGGAAACGTTGGGAGAAATATTGTTGATTTGTCTAGAATATGCCAATGTAATATTCTCTTGTTTTCAATTTTAAAAAATTAATCTTGGGGGGAAATTATTTGCCAAATAGTCCAAAATTGTGATGTAAATATACCACAATACCCTTACTACTACTACTACTACTAATAATAATAAATTGGGGCAGCAGGTGGTTGCCGCCGATCGGTCGCCGGAATATTTTTTTCGGTCACCGATTTTCTTTTTTCGATCATCTGAAAATATTTACTGGCTGCCGGGATTTATTTTCGGTGTATTTTCTTTTTCGCCCAAAAAATTTCTAACTGTATGTCTGGATTTCTTACTACATGTCCGAATTTCTTACTATATATCCGAATTTCTTACTATATATAACAGGGTTTTTATTAAGAATTTCTCCGTTGAAGTTTCGCAATCGGAGCTTTCTCTCAGCAATTGACTTCTCAAACTGTTGTCTCCGGCCATAATCGCCGCCGCCGTCGTTTCCCCCACCGGAAAAAGTTTACTCTCGTCGATCTTCGCAGATTTCGAGCTCGAATCGCCGGCGAACAAATTCCTCTCGTATTTGGGCGCTTTCCTGAAATTGAAAGTGAACAACGCTTTGAAGTTGGGCGTTGACCGCAGGAAAGTAACCGGAGACGAAGCCTTAGAATCCGATGAACAGTTTCTGTTCAACAAAAATAACAGGCTTCAAACTGGCATGTTTTCTCCTATCATTCTTTCTTTCTTCCTTTTTCCTTTTCGTTTGTTTTTTGCTTCATTCAAATTTGCCAAGAACTATGAATTTTTCTAGTTGGGATTCTACATCTGATTGGCTTTCTATTTTGCTTTGTATGTAATGATTTCGCTCGATATTATTTATTCTTTGTGACCATCATACATACATATATATATATATATATATATATGTGTGTGTGTGTGTGTGTGTGTGTGCGCGCGCGCGCGCGAAAAATCATCTCAAGTACAAGTAGTTTGAGTTAGCTTGTTTCTTTGATTATGGCAGTCCAACAAGAACCAAATATGACGGTTAAACGAGTCTGGAATTTTGTAGAGATGTACACAGTTCGTGTAGAAAATGTTTTTTCATATATATACATATTAATTGCATATAATCTATATTTTTTCATGTGGTTTATGTTCTTAATTTTGCGTTATTATTCACAATCTAGTGTAGTCATTTTTATTGTTCATCCCAGACAATTTTTTACTATATGTCCAAACATTTCTTACTTAATATCCAAAAAAATCACCGGAAATATATTACTATATGTCCGAATTGCTTACTATATGTAACAGGTTTTTTATTAAGAATTTCTTACAAAAAAATCTTACTTTATAGTGAGATTTCTTACTTTATGTTTGCTAGGCAAAAAAAAAAAACACCAAAAAAAAATTGGGGAAAAAAAAACTCGCTGGAAAAATCTCCGGCAGCCGGACAGCGACGGGGGTGGCAGGCGGGAGGTGGAATGGAGTAGTGGTGGTGATGTGTTGTTTATTAATATTATTATTATATTATTTTTAATAGGGGTAACCTTGTAATTGTATATTTATGGTTGGACTATTTGATATTTTGTATAATTAGTTAGATTATTTGACAAAAATACTTTTTTCCTATGTAGTATTTGGCAATTGCCCCTAATTTTTGATACAAAAATTTATTGATTTTCAAGTTCACTTCGAATATGTAAACTCATAAAACTTGAACTTAATCGCATATTATGAAATAAAAATAATTGATATGAGCTCTCGACATAAATTAACATGCATGCAATTAAGTTGTGGACCATCAAACATTAATTGAAAAAACGGGATGTTACAATTATTGTTGATCTATTTTTGAAGTTATCATCACCACAAATTAATTTCTTTAGCCAATTGCTATTAATAACTCTTAAAATAGCAACACATAACAATAACTCGTAAGAGAGAGAGAGAGAGCACACACCCACACATATATATTCAATGGGTCCACTTTATAATGTCTGTGGGGACAAATTACAACCATACAATATATTATATTCAATTGTTATAAATTAGTTTGAGCGACAAATACATCTTCAAATACAATATATTCCCAGTTGATACACATATGTAAATATATATTCCCATATAATCATTCGGAACTTTCTATTTCTCATTTAAGTCAAATGTAAATATTAAATTCAAAAATACAAGTCAAATTCTCTTTATTACCTTGCCCTTTGTTTTTCATTTATTCCTATTTATATTAGTCTTTTCTCAAACTCTAATTGTAGAAAAAAAATAGAACACCTCTCATTTCATTATTCACCTCTCCCGACCTTCTCCTTTTTTTTCTCACTCCATGGATTAGCAACATGAATAGATGATTACGTTTGTGTGAATCCTATGACTAGAACTCTGGTGGTGTTATCTCTAGAAATGAATATCCTGTTTTGAATGTGTTTGGTCAAAGGATGTAAAATTAGAGATTTGGCTGATATGTTTGGTAAGTTGATGAAAATTAAGCACTGTCCATGACAAAGACGTGTGTTTTCCTTCTCTGTTCGTAATTCGATTCTTTAAATAATAGCTAGTGACAAAGCAAAGTGGATAAACAAGGGCTCTAGTTTTGTGAATTCCATTATTTTAATTATTTACTTATTATTTTTGAATCAAGCAAATGTGAGTGATGCCATGAACACTAATAATCTATTTTACATGTAGATCCCATCATGGTTTGACGGACTAATTTGTTAATTTTATTCATTTTATCCGAATGAATTTAATTGGGTTAATATGAGTTTCTAACAGAGTTAGTATAAAATTTGATATATGTAGTATGAAGTATTGTGAAGCCCCGTCTATTTACCCTTATAATTTATTAAAATAAATTTGATTATTTTTTATATCATTATTTTTATTTCATTCAATCGAAATGTATTATTACAATAATATTTTATTGGAATGTATTTTAGATATTATGAAATTTTTTATTTCTATTCATTTTATTTCGTAGTGAGACCAAATACACATAGTATATTTTATTTTAACTCATTGTGTTAAATCGGGCCCAAAATCCTTCAAATCCATAGTGAATATCATGCTCAAATACTTTACCAATTTTAAGGTCCAAATATTTGGCTAAGAATTTGAGCTCACAAACAGCCCAACCGCCTTACTTTACTATTTCTTCTCCACTTTTTGTTCCATCGGATTAGAAAAAAAAACGCAACAGAGAGGGTTTCTCTCACTTCCTCCAACACCTCACATGATGAGTGTGGTTTCTACAGAATCGTGATGAAAATCTAACCAACGGATCATTACGAAATTTATACCGTAGATAACCAGTTTAGTAAGGTTCCCAACGACACCTCATGATTGACGATCAGAGCTTTTTATCATCAACAAACACCGGACAATTTTCTATGTGCTGTCACGGTTCGACCGACTCCTTCGAAATTCGACGACCGATTCTCGGATAACGGCTGATCTATGTTTGGTATATTATATATGATATTGTTCATATCGACAAGGAGTATTTAATTATCCAGTTAATTTTACGAACCAACACAGTAGAATTTGTGAAGGGCCACGAACCGCCTCTCGCCGGTGATTGCCCGTTCCGACCTTTTGTACTATCGGAGTTTGAGTCACTATATAATTTTTGAAAGCTCTTTTCTTTATAAACCTATTTTTGATCTCAAATCTAGATTATGATTAGTATTTTTGGGGGTGTGTATTTTAGTCCGCGTGATAGGTGTGTGATCGTGTGTTGTGTGTGATCGTGTGTGTGTATCTGTGTTGTCGCAACTTGATATTATAGTGGATGATGGCGTGAGTTGGTTTGTGGAGCCTGAAGTACTATACATCCAAGCCCTCATTCACGACGATCCAACAAGGGTATTCTTGTTATAAATAGTCTGGCCCCAGAGCTGAACTTTTTGGGGGTATTTTAGGGAATTCGCATAAAATTATAACTAGGGTTTTCTTGTTATAAATAGCCTTGTTGTGTAATTGTAATCCTATCTCAAAATTATTATAGTACAAATCCTGGCTTGGCAGCGCTCCCAGACATAGTCAGAATCTCTCTATGACGAACTAGGTAAACGATTTCTTGTGTCATTTTTATTGATTCTTTTTCATCATATTACTTCGAATCCTAATAGTGTGGTGGTCATCGGAGAAGGGCTGGGCCGATGAGGGGAGGAGACGAGCATGGAAGGAGGTTTTAGAAATTTTTGAGGTTCAAACAAAATGGGTTAGAAGTTGAGGGTATGCTTTTGAGAATTAGATAGAGTTTTGGACCCAATTGAAAATTTTTAAAACTTCAATTTGACACTCTCAAGTCTCAATTTAGTCCTCCCAAATTTAGTTTTCATTTATTTCTAATTGACCCCAATTATATTCTTGAAAACTTCAGATTGACCCCGCAATCTTTTAAAAAGTTCTTAAAATTTTATTTTGACCCAATCACTTTATTATTTTTGCAAAAACGTACAACTTTATTATTTTCAAGTCGAAATGGGGCAAACGACCTTAGAATAACTTGAAATTTGAACCATAGCTTTGTTATAACATCCTCCTATGTAAGACGTATCCAAAACTACAAATTTACCCTTTGAACTTTATATTTCAAGAATTGAGGCCCGAACATTTTTATTATCATATTCTGCGCTGTAGATTATTAGTTTCACTTTCATGTGTCTAGGATCTTAGATATTACTTTATTACATGTTATATTTATAATTTTTATAAGTATATTATATTTTAGGGCTCAACATGGGTTTTTATTCGAAAGTAATGAGGCCTCTCATGTACTAATCGGAAACCTCGTAACGCGCCACCGTAGCATATGCTTGATTTTAGAAATAACTTCAATGAAGGTGAGTATAACTTTCTTAACTGGGGAGTTCAAAAATTCTCAAATCATAATGCGTAGTTTTTGGTTATCTGTGAGTAAAACTTTCTTAACTACAAAGTTTGAATATTCTCAAATCATAATGCGTTGTTTGTGCTTATTTGGGAGTACAATATTTTTAACTGTAAAATTTGAGATTTTCCAAATCATGAAGCACTTGTTGCTTGAACATATTTTTCTACTTGTATAAGTCTTTTGAAAAATAGTATTTTGAGGGAAAATATGAAAGTGTGCATTGACCTTGTGCTTGTGAATCATAAGTCCAAATATGTGATTTTATATCAAAGATTATTGATAACATTTGAACTTGACTGTTGTTATTATTAATCATTCAATAGTTATAATCTTATATAATAATTAATGTACTCATGATTAATATAGTATTTAATCACACTTTTTATACAACTAATAATATTGAATGATAATTTTGTTTTTCGTATCATAATAATTTACATAATACTTAGTCATGTGTATAATAATTAATAATATAAAAGATGTATTGACAATATTTATATTTAGAAAATTATAAATATTAATTGAAAATTTATGGGTTTTTTTGTAATTTGAAATTGTATTGACAACTTTGTGTGTGTGTGTGTGAGTATAAGATAAAAATTATATGTCTTTTTCAAATGTAAAATTTTAAAACAAAATCTAATATTTATATTATTTTAATTTGCCCCCAAACTATAAGATTTTTTGTATTTTGCCCCCCAAACTATAAGATTCTTTCACTTTGCCCCCCAGTTGCCCGTCGATGGAATCTAGAAGGAATATTCTACCAGAAATAAAGTTTGGGGGGCAACGTCGAAAATTATTGTTGATCAGGGAGCAAAGTGGAACAAAAAATATTTCGGGGGGTAAAGTGAAAAGAACTGCATACATTGGGGGGCAGAAAAAAATTATCCCTACTTGTAGGATCAAAAACTATGCGTGGATCTAGCTTTGATTTAAGGCTTAATTAGCTTACTTATGCTACGTGTGGGTTTTTATTTTTAGGGTGTTTTGGACAATTTATACTATATTTTTGATTAAATTAGAAGTATTTAGTTTATATGGGAATAAAAAAAATCAATAGTTTATATGGTAGATAAGACTTATGTTTTGGGACTATATGATAACTTTCCCAAATTTTTTAATAAAATTAAAATTAAGATTATGAATATAGGATGCCCAATACATTTATAAGCACAATGACTTCCAAATCATGAGGATTGTTTAAAGAATCAAGTATTTATCACAAAATCTTGAAAAGTGCCACATACAATCTCAATTTAATTTGGTGAATAAAAAATTCAATTAGCTTAACTAATAATTGATTTCGACATCCTCAAGTGCAATTTTTATCTGATTATGTTCTTTCCATTAAAAGAAAATGTAATCAAACTTCTTATACAAGTAGAGTATTTCATTCTTTCAATATAAATAAGTGTTTATCCATTAAAATTATTTAAAGCTCTTTTTTAAACTCGTGTTATTTGTATAAACTAGTGGTATATATGGATAATAATAACAAAATAGGAAAGTAAGTAAAATTAAAATGAGGATCATTAGATAGTGACCTTTTTTCATTGCATTTAAAACAATTATTTGATACCTCATCGAATCCTTTGATACCAATATATATATATTATTATTCATTGTAAATTAGAAATTATGTAAATCCTTACATTATCTTTTCTATATTACATAATATTATTTGTTTAATTAGGATTGAGGGTTAAACATGTCACATTTTGATATTATGTAATATGATTTTTCAAAGAAAAGTTATGACATTTTATAAATAGTGAAACTTTGCTTAGTTTGGACAGAGTACGAGATCGTACACGACTCCCTTCAAATGACAATTAGTTCGATTCATCCTAACATTTTACTCGGGACGAATATCAAAATAAAGCATATATTATAAAATACTAAAAGAACTAAAAGAAAGATTTTATACGCAATATATAAAATATTTTATCACAGTAAAATCACACGTCATCCATTCGAAATAAGAATAATTATTTATATAGTGTGTTTCTTTAATATTACTACAAGTTTTTAAGAAAATAAATCATATATGTTAGTTTTCTATTAGAAATCTTTTCTTTCCTTTGAGTTTTTATATTTTTAATTTTTAAATTTTGGAGACATATATAAGTACTAAAAAACAGAAAAAAAAAATACTATATATAGATATTATATATATTATATATTATATATTAACATATATGATTTATTTTCTTAAAAACTTGTAGTAATATTAAAGAAACACACTATATAAATAATTATTCTTATTTCGAATGGATGACGTGTGATTTTACTGTGATAAAATATTTTATATATTGCGTATAAAATCTTTCTTTTAGTTCTTTTAGTATTTTATAATATATGCTTTATTTTGATATTCGTCCCGAGTAAAATGTTAGGATGAATCGAACTAATTGTCATTTTGAAGGGAGTCGTGTACGATCTCGTACTCTGTCCAAACTAAGCAAAGTTTCACTATTTATAAAATGTCATAACTTTTCTTTGAAAAATCATATTACATAATATCAAAATGTGACATGTTTAACCCTCAATCCTAATTAAACAAATAATATTATGTAATATAGAAAAGATAATGTAAGGATTTACATAATTTCTAATTTACAATGAATAATAATATATATATATTGGTATCAAAG
>BMAC01000053.1:38753-127615 GCA_014905375.1 Phtheirospermum japonicum
TTAAATTGACGTTGTATGTGGCACTTTCCAAGATTTTGTGATAATTATTTAAACAATCATCTTGATTTGGCAATCATTTTGCTTATAAATGTATTGGGCATTCATAATCTAAATTTTAATTTTGTTAAAATTTTTATCTAATACATTTAGAAAACAACACAATTAACAAAATTCAATACAAAGTGCCAAAAAGGGAACTATTTTTTGGCAAATATTCCAAGTATCACTATCTTCATTTTAATCTTCTTAACGTTTCTATATAAAGTGGACATTTAGTCCAACAGAAGTAACGAAAAAGCACAAAGTAGAAAAAAGAAAATTTGTCAATAAAAAGTGATGGCTTATACCAGCTTTAAGAGTCTCTACATTTTTATTTATGTTATCATTATACTTGGTCAATAGCAATCACGCTTTTTGATTTATTCAAGAAAAATCGTGTTTCTATATTATAATGATGTCCCTCTAAATTCAAAGCCTTTGTTTGTTCGTTGTCAATCCGGAAATGATGATTTGGGAATGCGTAAGCTCTCTCCCGGGACAAGGTTTCGACTGGTCCTTCCGTAAGAATGTTTTCGGGAAAACTCTTTTTCTTTTGTCATTTTTGGTGGGAATCAAAGCAAAAGACTTTTGATGTGTTTAACGTAGACTGGGAGCATGTCTATCGCGTATACAACTATGTGGTAAAGAGAGATGGCTTCTATGAAAGTACGGATAAAACAAAAGTTAGAAAAATAAAAAATCTGGTGATAAAAAGGTCTGAATTTATTATAACAATATTTTGTTATTGAATGAGTATTATCAATAAAAATAAATGATGTCTGATATTGTTATTCTTACATATCTTACAAATCTTTTTTTTTTTTTTGTGTGTGCCTTACTCTTACAAATCTTTTTTGTTTTGTTGTTTTCTATTAGAAATCTTTTCTTTCCTTTGAGTTTTTATATTTTTAATTTTTAAATTTTGGAGACATATATAAGTACTAAAAAAACAGAAAAAAAAAAAAATAAACAAAACAAAAAAGATTTGTAAGAGTAAGGCACACACAAAAAAAAAAAAAGATTTGTAAGATATGTAAGAATAACAATATCAGACATCATTTATTTTTATTGATAATACTCATTCAATAACAAAATATTGTTATAATAAATTCAGACCTTTTTATCACCAGATTTTTTATTTTTCTAACTTTTGTTTTATCCGTACTTTCATAGAAGCCATCTCTCTTTACCACATAGTTGTATACGCGATAGACATGCTCCCAGTCTACGTTAAACACATCAAAAGTCTTTTGCTTTGATTCCCACCAAAAATGACAAAAGAAAAAGAGTTTTCCCGAAAACATTCTTACGGAAGGACCAGTCGAAACCTTGTCCGGGAGAGAGCTTACGCATTCCCAAATCATCATTTCCGGATTGACAACGAACAAACAAAGGCTTTGAATTTAGAGGGACATCATTATATATAGAAACACGATTTTTCTTGAATAAATCAAAAAGCGTGATTGCTATTGACCAAGTATAATGATAACATAAATAAAAATGTAGAGACTCTTAAAGCTGGTATAAGCCATCACTTTTTATTGACAAATTTTCTTTTTTCTACTTTGTGCTTTTTCGTTACTTCTGTTGGACTAAATGTCCACTTTATATAGAAACGTTAAGAAGATTAAAATGAAGATAGTGATACTTGGAATATTTGCCAAAAAATAGTTCCCTTTTTGGCACTTTGTATTGAATTTTGTTAATTGTGTTGTTTTCTAAATGTATTAGATAAAAATTTTAACAAAATTAAAATTTAGATTATGAATGCCCAATACATTTATAAGCAAAATGATTGCCAAATCAAGATGATTGTTTAAATAATTATCACAAAATCTTGGAAAGTGCCACATACAACGTCAATTTAATTTGGTGAATAAAAAATGTAATTAGCTTGACCAATAATTGATTTTGATATCCTCAAGTGCAATTTTTTAACTGATTATGTGCTTTTCATTAAAAGAAAATGTAATCAAACTTCTTATACAAATAGATTATTTCAATCTTCCAATATAAAATAAGTGTTTATCCATTAAAATTATTTAAAGCTCTTTTTAAAACTCGTGGTCATTTGTATAAACCAGTGGTATGTATGGATAATAATAATAAATAGGAAAGTAAGCGAAAGATTATGTGTTAATTAAATTAAAATTTTATTTTTGTGTGCTTCATATTGTCATATATATTGATTTCCCGTATATATATTTTTTGTAGATGGATGAGCACCAATTGGCATTATTGTAGCCTACAGATACGCACTACTGTTCTTGACTTGATATTTAGGACCAGGCGCCAAATAGGAGGATCGTATTATTTAGGCATTCGATTTGTCAAACTTTACCTCCGATTGATTAGAATATGATTAGCGTGCGCCATTTAAGTATATACATACGTGCATAAGGTTTCGGTCTACTGAGTGTGTCTTCGTTGGAGATTGCCCGTATTGTAAGCGAAATGCACTTGGTAAACACGGATAGGAACCTGTTTCAGCACCTCAATCTCTTTTTTTTTCACTTTTTGACTACAACTTGCCAGTATACTTCAACAAGACTTGAACAACTTTTGTTTCAACTAACGAGATAATTTCACACAACCGCCAACTTCAAGTCCACACACAAACATATTGAGTATGGCAACCACAAGGACACCTCAACTACGCAAACAAGATAGAACTGACTCCCCACAAATGAATCACAAAAGTACTAACAATCATGCTCTTGATCCCTAAAAAAATTAGTCCTAAAGACTTTAACAGAAACATAATTCGCCTAAGCAATGTAAGTAAGTACTTTTAATATTATAAATCAGCTCTCAGATCATCATAGAAAATAGACCATTTATTCCCCCAAACTCCCCTAAACTTAAACCCTTGCTTATCCTCAAGCAATCATAATAGCAAAAAAATAAATATTGAGTATGAGGGGTAAGCAGGAATAGAAATCACCCGAATAAATGGCGGGAAGGTCCCGATTCCAAACAGTCATGATGAATTTTCTTCACAGAGTAAGCCCAATCATCCAAACTCTTCAACCAAATATTTCTTCGCCTTCAACTCTGAGATAGAAAGAAAGAAAGAAAAACAAAATCGAAAATAAAAATAATGTAAACATGGGTTACCTCCCAACAAGCGCCTTTTTTTAAGTCGTTGGCTCGACTTCCTATGCCCTTGTTTAAGTTGAAGGTGGTTCTTCGAACTCCATCCGTTCTTTGTTAACTGTGTGAAATCCTTCATAATACGGCTTGAGTTAGTGTCTCACCTTGAAGGTCTTGCTCGTCTTAGGGCTATAAATCTCCACTACACCATGCGGGAATACATGAGTGATGACAAACAGTCCAACCCATCGGGAACGTAGCTTCCCTGGAAACAACTTAAGGCAAGAATGAAAAAGTAGCACTTTCTCGCCCTCGACAAAATGTTTTCTTGAGATTTTTAGGTCATGGAAAGACTTCGTTTTTTTTTTTTTTGTAGATCAAGGAGTTTTCAAACTCTTAATTCCTAATCTCCTCCAATTCTCGTAGTTGCAACTTTCGATGTAAACCTTCTCCATCATAATCATAATTGCACTATTGCACCGTCCAAAACAACTAATCCTGCTGTTCCACCGACAAGTGGCATGGCTTCCCAAAAATGAATCGATATGGAGATATCCCAATAGGTGTCTTATAAGCTTCCCTATACGCCCAAAGTGCATCCTTGAGTTTAATGCTCCAATCCTTTCGGTTCGCATTGACGATTTTCTCCAAGATAGATTTTATTTTTAAATTTGAAGTATCGGCCTGCCCACTCGTCTGCAGATGATAAGCTGTAGAAAGCCTATGGACGACACTGTATTTTCAAAGTAATGCTTCCACTGTCTTGTTACAATCCGTGATCGCTTATCATTGCCCGGGGGATTCGAAATCTCGAGAAGATTGGAGATTTAATAAAACGTACAACCACCTTCGAATCGTTAGTCTGAGTGGCCTTCACTTCCACCCACTTAGAGACGTAATCAACCACAAGAAATATGTAGAGATTCTTGAAAGAAAGCGTAAAGGGTCCCATGAAATCAATACCCCACACATCAAATATTTCACAAATTTCTATCGGATTTTTGGGCAGTTGGTTTCTTTTCGAAATAGTTCTCGTTCTTTGACAATTATCACACGACTTACAAAAATGGTGCGCATCTACAAATAGAGTCGGTCAGTAGAAACCACTATCAAGTACCTTATGGGTTGTTCTCTTGGATCCAAAGTGTCCCCCGCAGACGTGATCATAACAAAAGGATAGAATCGAATGGAACTCAGAATTTGGAATGCATCTTCGAATTACATGATCAGCCCAGTGCTTCCATAGATATGGATCATCACACACGTATTACTTAGAATCACTTTTTAGTTTGTCTCTCCTCGCCTTGACCATTGATCGAAGAATTCTTAGCACTCTAAGAAATCTTCTCCGTAATAGTACGGAGTCGATTGTAGAGCAGTAAGTTTTCCCGAGTCGTGTCTCTCGAGGATAGATATAATCGGCATTAAGTATTTTTAATTAATCTCTTATTATTCTTAGTTAAACTAATCTAATCTAAGAAAGCATTAATCATTGGTTTTGTTTTTGAGTTGTAATCACTAAACTTGAATTGAAAAGAGAGCTTGAAAAACATTGAGGCAAGGAGAAAGGAATTTAAAACTTGCTTGAAAATAACTAGACTTAATGACACAAATTAAACCTAATTAACAACTTAATTAAATTAAAACTATTAACAAAGAAAGCTTGTAAATTTAAAAGCTAAAAAAAAGAGGGAAAGTCAAACTTGAATTCAAAAGAAGTCAAATGCATTTAATAGGTAAAAGTCAAATATTTTAATAGGGAGAGCTACTAATAACTTTCAAGGCTCCAATGTTTGTTTGAACAAAAAGGGTAAAAAGCTTCAACATGCAAGCTTCAATGGAGTTTTAAGCAAGAAGAAAAATTATTTAGAAATTGGAAGAGAACTTGAAAATGCCAAGAGGAACACAACAAGAACTACAAATTAACTACCAACACACAACAACAATAACAACCAAGAACAACAACAATAAGAAGGGGAAACATTACTACCAATTTGTATCCCAACCAAAAGCTTCAAATGTAGAGTACAATCTTCAAAACACCAAGAGCAACTTCATAAAATAAAATCCACAAATGAGAGAGATGTCACCTTCTCCAACACTTATGGATAACTACTAACTAGCTAATTAACTAAGCTAAATTAAACTAGCTAACTAAGGATTATATCTAGGGTTTGCAATGGAATAGTGAAAATGAGCTTGGAAGAGATTGAATGGGGCTCAAAATCAGCCAAGGAAGGATAAGGTTGGTGAGGGAGAGTGCTAGCTTTTTATAAAAAAATGCAGGGGCAAAAACATCAAAAGAGATCAAAAAATCTGCGTGTCAGTCGATCGACTGAGGACCAGTCGATTGACTGAAAGCTGCCGATCAACTGAAAAGCCTAAAAACCACAAAACACACTGCCGATCAGTCGATTTCCATGAGGTTCAGTCGATCGACTAGATGTCACTCGATCGACAGCAAGTCCAGTCGATCGACTGAGATCCAGTCGATCGACTGTCCTGTCAGTCGATCGACTGACAGGCAGTTCCGGCTCATTTTTCTCGTTTCCGCTCTAATGTTCGCCGGCTGTCGCTCCTCATTTGCGCTGTGTTCCCTTGCTTGCTTGTTCTAATTCGAGTCGAACGGAATGTCCTGAGCGTGCACGGGACCGCTTTGGTCATCCTACGGCCAAATAGACAAAAATGAGTAGAAATAAACGAAAATCTAATGAAAACCGCACAAAAGTTACAAAAACCTAAAACTAATAAAATCGGCCAAAATGACTCCTAATACACATAAAAGCAAACAAAACACATGCAAGCGTGACACAAAATGGTAACAAAAATACGTACAAAAACATGCAAATCAACCACCCCACACTTAGAATGATTGCTTGTCCTCAAGCAAAACTTAATATAGAATTACAAAACTACCCCCGAACAATAAACTAAAGCACCAAATTTAATTCGAGACGTCGTATACTACAATATTTGTTAGCTTGGCTAAAAGGACGACAACGATGCGTTGACTAAGAAAGTTTAGATCGACTTCCGAAACCTAAAAGTACTAGGTAACCCTCCAAGTCGATCCCCTCGTCCTTGCCCCGGCTAAGGTCTATCCACGCTCGAACCGTTAATCGGCTCCCTACTAGCCCCGATCATCCACAACTCTCTTTAAACAAACAAAATCTAAAAAAGAAAAAAGAGGAGTTTATTACTTAATAACTACAAGGATTTATAACTTATCCTTGTTTATTCATCATCATTTTTTTCTTCTTTTTTTCTTTTTTCTTTTTTTTTTTTGGTACCCAAGGAAATAAGGTACTTAAATACAAGATATATACAAAGAGAAACCAATGGCTCCGACCACTCGTTGCTACTAGCAACTTACAATGTTTTCGGTCGAGCACATGGAGCAATTGACGACTCCAAAATACAAAACAAAATCCTATAGAGAGTGTTCAACGACGAGGCTAGATGAGGCACTAGTTCTATATGATCTCAAGGATAGCACGAAGTTAAAGCCGAACAAAGTTCCCAACGAGTCAAATTACCTAAGTACACTAAATCCGATCGAAAATCTAAACTCCCTAACCAAATCATCAAAACCACGTCACTTCGCCAAGGATCCAAGCAAAAATAACACACACTCTACTCAAATTAACACAAGCAAGCATGCATCAACTTAAAAATCCTAAGACGAACTCTAATTTGATCGAAGATTTCTTAGCACTCTAAGAAATCTTCTCCGTAATAGTACGGAGTCGATTGTAGAGCGGTAAGTTTTCCCGAGTCGTGTCTCTCGAGGATAGATATTATCGGCCGTCGGTGTTTTTAGTTACTCTCTTGTTAATCGAAATTACACTAATCTAAACTAAGAAAGCATTAATCATTGGTTTGGGTTTTGAGTTTTACGCTAAAGCATGAATTTAAAAGGAGACTTTAACTAAAAATGATTTAAATGAAAATAATGAAAATGAGGGTTTAGGGTGTTCGGTTCGTCTCCACGATCAATCGATTTTTGCCGAGCACTTAATCCACGATTCGAGGTTGTCAATCCCAAATTGTCGACCAAGTAATGGGGTTGTCAATCCCAATTCTCGACAAGCTCCGATTAATGGTTCTAAACGAACTTTGACCCTAAACCCGTAATTTCTAAACTATTTGCATCAAATACGAATTAAAGCTTGATTGAAAGTAATTAGTCGGAGTCTCATTAGTCAAACATAATTAACAACCTTAAATAACTTAACAACTACCAAACTAAATAAGCTTGTAAATTAAAAGAGAAAGACATGGAGGGAAATTAAAAGCATTTGAAATTGAAATTGATTAAAACCATTAAATTGAAAAGAAAGTCAAATCACCAAAGAGGAAAGCTTCATAAATCTTTCAATAACCCAAGAGTTTGTTTAGACTAAAGAGGTAAAAAGCCTCAAACCTACATCCATGGAGTTTTGAAAGAAAACAAAGGCAAGAGGAATTGAATTGCAAGAACAACAAGACAAACTAAATCTAACAACATACCCTAAGCAAATTCAACTAACAAACACAAGACAACAACATGAACAATAAATCAATAACTAAGCATAAAATTAAAGGGAAAGAAAACTACCAATTTCATTGAACACCAAAAGCTTCAAGTCCAAATTACAACCTTCAAAAGCAATCAAATCTTCAATACAACAAAGAGCGACAAGTGAAGGAGATTGTCACCTTCTCCAACACTTACTAACCTAATTAAACTAATTACTAAGCTAGATAAACTACACTAAACTAAGGATTTAATAGCTAGGGTTTTGAAATGCAAGAGTAAAGGCTTGGAGGAAATGGAACAAGTCCAAATTCCACCAAGGAGAGTTCTTTTTTTTTGTGTGTGTGTATAATGGGTGGGAATCATATATGGGTAGATAAGGGGAAAAATGGTCTTTTTTTCCGCCAAAACCACATCCTCAGCGTTGCAGTCGATCAACTGGAAGTTCAGTCAATCGACTGCCTTGTTCAAATGCCCCAGCTTACTGCCGAGCAGTCGATCGACTGACAAAAATACGGAATCAGCCATCGATATCTTCAAATGAAATATATCCCTTCCTCTTGGATTTCATTTGGCGTTGGATTTATGTCATTTAGAATTTCCTTCCGAGAGTTATGGGCTCCGCACCAAAACCTGCCACAAGCGAGGCCACGGCGAACTGTCTCCAATTAAAGCTATTTTTTACCATTCGTAAACTCAAAATATGGGATTGTTGTAAACAGAGGAGTTGTAGAAATTTCTCTCATATTTCCAATGATATAAGGTGGAGGCAAATGGCACAAGTGGTTTTGGATTTATGCTTATATTACTACAACTGAGACATCCACCAAGCGAATGCATGAGGTGACAATGAAAATGGCCACATTTCTCGTCATTTCCGATCGATCCTCGCACCAAAGATATATCGTGTATTGGCAATGAGTGTCTTGGGTTTGAATCATCTTCCGACCTCGTCATGGGCCCACTTTGACCAAAGTTGACCTTCAAAACAAAAACTAATAAAAAAAACTAAGAAAAAATATAAGAAAAACTACTAAAAACAAAGAAAACACTACAAACTCTAAAACTAACAAAATAGGCCAAAACGACTCCTAATACCCATAAATTCAAGCAAAACACATGCAAATGCAATACAAAAAGGTAACAAAAATGAGTACAAAAAAGTACAAATCAACCATCTCTGTTGGGAAAAACTGAGCAACTAGGAAATTCACCAAATCAGTGTACCAGGGCTCCGAGGTTGCGTTTTGTTTGGAATGTTCAACCGCAAGTAGCTGCTCGTTCAGAAAACTCTCATTGAGTTGTAATTTTTCCTCCACATGCGTCAATCGACTTAGATGGTCTGCTACGACATTCTCGGCACCTTCTTGTCCTCGATTTCTAAATCAAACTCTTGGAGCAACAATATCCATCGTATGAGTCTTGGTTTTGTCTCCTTCTTCATAAGGAGATGTTGAAGAGCTGCATGATCAGTGAAGACCACCACTTTGGTGCCCACGATTTATGAGCGAAATTTCTCGAGAGCAGAAAATGACTTCTAGGAGCTCTTTTTCAGTAGTCGTGTAATTTGCTTGGGCGGGATTCAACATTCTCGAAGCATAGTAAATCACACGGGCCGCCTTATCAATTCTCTAACCCAATATAGCTCCCACAACATAATCACTGGCGTCGCACATGATTTCGAATGGTAAGTCCCACTTTGGCTGCTGAATAATTGGAGAAGTGGTCAGCCGATTCTTCAATGTGTCAAATGCCATCTTGCAATCGTCATCGAGGTTGAACTCCACATCCTTTTGTAAAAGCCTACATAACGAGGATGCTATCTTCGAAAAATTCTTGATGAATCATCGGTAAAACCCTGCATGGCCAAGAAAAGAACGAACTTCCCGCACACTTGCAGGGTAAGGTAATGCAATAATAATATCGATCTTAGATTTATTGACTTCGATCCCTTTCAATGAGACAATGTGTCCTAAAACTATACCTTGTTCCACCTGACATTTTTCCCAGTTTAAGACAAGGTTGGTTTCAACACATCGTTTCAAAATCAAAGAAATGTTTTCAAGACATACCTCAAATGAGCCGCCATAAATGCTGAAATCATCAATACAAAATTCTATGATGACGCCAACATATTCCGAAAAAATACTTATCATGCATCTCTGGAATGTGGCCGGTGCATTGCATAATCCGAACGGCATACGACAATAAGAGAATGTGCCAAAAGGGCACATGAACATCGTCTTCTCTTGGTCCTCGGGAGCTATAGGGATTTCAAAATACCCAGAGAAACCATCTAATAAGAAATAGAAAGAGTGGCCTGCCAATATCTCGAGCATCTGATCAATAAATGGCAACGGAAAGTGATATTCACGAATCATGGCATTTAGCTTACGGTAATCGATACAAAATCTCCATCCAGTTTGCACTCGGGTGGGAATCAAGTCACCCTCTTGATTCGGAACAACGGTTACCCTTGATTTCTTAGGGACAACTTCAGTCGGACTCACCCATCGGCTATAATAAATTGAATAGATCACCCCCCACGTCCAGCAACTTAAGGGTTTCCTTTTTCACCACCTCCATCATAGGTGGATTCAGACGTTGTTGAGGCTCCCTGGATGGTCTGGCACCCTTCTCTAGCAATATGCGATGCATGCATACGGATGGACTTATTCCTCACAAGTCCGCTATCGTCCACCCAATCCCTTGTTTGTTGTCATTCAATACTTATAACAAGGATGCCTTCTGAAAAGTGTCTAAGCGCGATGATACGATCACAGGAAACGTCTCTTTCTCTCCCAAAAAGACATATTTTAAATGTTCCAGCAAGGACTTAAGTTCGAGATCTGGTGCTTGTACAGTGGATGGCATAACCTTTTCATGCGACTCAAGAAGTTTAACAAAGTTAACAGCATATCTACTAGGTTCCGGCTTGAGTACTTGTAAGGCCGAGATCGTCTCATGTACCTCATTCTTACAACTTGGCTCTGTTATCGGATGATCCGACAACAGAGACTCTTCCCCCAAACTTAGTGTGAGAGTCATCTCGAGCTCGTCTCTATTGTGTACCTCTAGAAATTCATGCGCTAAAGAGTCAAAACAATCAAGTGCATAAATAGAGTTATCACAATCAGGAAATTTCATAGCGTCAAAAATATTGAATTGAATAATGTGACCGTCGAACTCCATTATGAGAGTGCCTCGAGGAACATCAATTTTCATCTGAGCATTATTCAAGAAGGGTCTCCCTAACAAGATAGTTGGCGATTTCGAGGCTGTGTCATTCATATTCAGCACATAAAGTTCTTCTAAAATTATAGCTCATTAACTTTTACAAGAACATCTTCGATGACTCCATAAGTGTATGCGGTGCTGCGGTCGGCAAGTTGGATTACTATCCCGAATTTCTTCAAAGGTTCCACGTTCAAGAAATCAAAACTCGCACACGACATAACATTGTTTGAAGCCCCCAAATCTAACATGTCCTGCTCGACTCTCAAATCACCAATTGTGCACGGAATAAAGAACATACCCGGATCATTTATTTTCTGCGGTAAGTTCTTTTGGAACACAGCTGACACATTCTCCCCCATTAGAACTTTCTCATGTACCTTCAACCTTCTCTTGTGGGTGCATAGATCCTTGAGGAACTTGGCATAACGAGGAATTTTCTTTATCGCGTCGGTAAGGGGAACAGTGATCTCTGCCTTCTTAAAAACATCTCGTACATGATTCTCCGTGTCCTCCTTAACTTGGCGCTTAATCCGTGATGGTAATGGAAATGGTTCGGCTATGGTAGGAAAAACAATGGAATTATGGACATCATTCATAGGCTTAGTCTTACTGTTATCATCATGTGTCTGCTCCGTTTCTCCTTTCTCTTTCTCGGCTCCATCCTCCGATTCAGGTGCTAGATTCTCTGAGCCTTCTAGTTTCTTACCACTTCGTAGCGTGATGGCACTTACATTCTATAGATTTTCTTTGGGTTTAGAAGGCAATCGATCACCTCCTCGCACATCTAATCAGCCTATGTGGTCCGCCATTTGACTCACTTGAGTTTTAAGATTCTTTATACTTGACCGATTGTCATGCTGGCACTCGTCCATGTTTTGTTGAAGTTTCAAGGTATTCGATGACATGGCTTTCACCATATCTTCGAGCTATTGGGACGAGTCGTCCGCTTGCGGGCGGTTATTATATTGTCTCAGAAAATTGTGCCCCCTTTGAGAATTCTGAGGTGGTATCTGGTCTTGATCGCCGAAGGAATTACCTTGCTGATTTCGATAACTAAAATTCAAATGGTCTCTCCTGCCTGGGTTGTAAGTATTCGAATATGGATCGTATTCCCTCCCTTGACCTTTTCCATCCCCCACAACATTAGCATGTGCTTCAATCTCTCCATGGAGTCATGGGCAATCATCAGTGACGTGTTCTACCATATCACAAAGAACGCATGGTCGAACCTTGGGAAGTCCCCTCGTGGCCAATTTAGTGATCACATATGTCAAATCGTTTATTTGAGATTGAAATGAACCAGTTCCTACCTCATTTACTGACTTCAATGAAATATCACGAATGCCAAACTATTGGGAATTGGCTGACATGTTCGATATCATCTCCTTTGCTGTTGTAGGTATCTTGTCCATAAGTGTTCCTCCGCTCGCTGCATCTATCATGTTCCTATCCTTGAGACAAAGACCCTCATAAAAGTATTGTATCAACAATTGCTTGCCCATTTGATGTTGAGGACAACTGGCGACGAGCCTCTTAAATCGCTCCCAATACTCATGCAATGTCTCCCCTTGTGATTATCTCACTGCACAAATGTCCTTACGAAGGTTCGCTACTCGCGAAGCAGAAATATATCTCTGCAAAAATATTCTTTCTAACGCGCCCCAAGTGGTGAAGGATCCCGATGGCAATTAACATGGCTAATCATTGGCTAGGTCCTTCAATGAAAATGGAAATACCCGTAATTTAATTTGTTCATCAGTTACTCCGGTGGGCTTCATGCTCATGCATATGACATGAAATTCCTTCAAATGCGTGTGCAGATCTTTGCCACCTAATTTATGAAATGACGGTAGATGATGGATTAAACCTGATCTCAATTCGAATGTAGCATCCTCCACGGTTGGAAATATGATGCAAAGTGGTTGTTGTGGGAGATCCAAATTTGCTAGCTTTCAATGTGCGTTCTCTGGCTCCTGCCACTGTTACGTTCTCTCTAAACGAAAGTAGATCCCGAGTATCCTCTTGTTCTTCGCTGTCACCTGAAGACTCATTGGATTCATTATCCAATGCTTCTTTTTTTCGTCTAGATTTCTTTTTCAACTCACGATTTCTCTTGTTGATCTCCGGATAGTATTGGAATTCTTTCTTTCCGGAAGATCTTAAGTTCATTCACCTGCAAAATATCAACCAAACTTTAAAAGATCAAAATATAATACGCGTCACTCCCTGGCAACGGCGCTAAAATTTGACCGCACATCGTAACGCGATAAATTTAATGTAATTATTTTTCCTCGACTTTCCTCCCCTAACTAATAGAAGCGGTAAGCAAGGGTCGATCCCACGAGAAGTGTGGATTAAATTGTAATTATTCTTAAATAATTAAACTAATAGGAGGGGGGTAGAATATGATGAACTAATGAAAATTAAATAACCAGATAATTAAGAAAGAAAATCAAAGTAAATAAAGTCAACTAAACAAACATGTAAGGGAATTAATAAGGATTTGATAATAAGGAAAAAACTCCAATCCAAGTTTAGTCTCCACCCTCTATCGATTCATCTAACCAATTTCAATATCATAATTCACTTTTCATATGAAACTACTAACCCTAAATAGAAACAAGCTCTGCTAATTGAATTTACCCTTATCGAGTATTTAATCGAAATAAGCTCTTTGATCAAACCTAATTAATGAACAACCTAGAATGAGCTCTCTATATTTAATCCAATAACAGCATTAGAACCCAGGCAAATAGGCTAATCTAAGTAATAAAATCATAAGCTCAATTTATTTAACTTATGTTGGGTTACCCCTAACGATGCGCGACCATTAGTTACTACAAGGGAAATAAAAGCCACAACAATTACACGAGAAATAGCCCTATTCTAGAAACTGACATCCAATCCCTAATCCTGGTGATCAATCTGAATCATGTCATGTAAATAGAATAACACAAACAATCTCATATGAAAAACGAATCAAATATCGCAGGAATTGACTAGAACATAATCTCTCGATGGGTTTCAACGTCACAACGACTAGAATAAATAAACTACTCACACATGGTGTTCATGAAGTTATAAAAGAAAAATAGAATATCAAACATTATTCTTGAATAAGAAGGGGAAATAAGGATTAGATCTTCAATCTCTTGATAGACGAATGAATTGTGACTCTTGTTTATGCCTTGGAACCCTAGGAATCTGCTGAATACTCTCTTTGTTGAATTATGGACGTATATATATATATATATATATATAAGTTTTCAAATAATTGGTCTGCATATATCCTTCCAAAAACAGGTTTCCAGTGTCGGCGTCGATGGGCGTCGATCGACGGGGTCGATGGGCGTCGATCGACGGGGTCGATCGAAGGCAACAGAGAGTGTTGTCGACCAGGTGGTCGATCAACGAGAGGAAATCGATGTAGATAGAGATTTTCGTCAACCACGTGGTCGACCGACGGGGTATAGATCAACATGGACAGAGATTTTCGTCGCCAGGTCGTCGACATGGTGGTCGATCGATGCGTGCTACTCAAGGGTGCTGCTCGTCACTTTTTCTTCGCCGATTCTTTCGTTCTCGTCTGCAATAATTACGAGTCATCCTTCAATCATCGTCACACCAGTCGAGCAACTAACTACTGCAAAATAAATGGAAAATACGCAATTGGTGCTCATCCATCCACAAGAACTTATATACGAGAAATGAATATACAAGACACTATGAAACGCATAAAAGTATAATTTTATATCATTAAATACCGCATAATTTCTCGCATATCAATCTCTAAATTACGAAATACTACCAATAATTTCTTTTCATTATCTTCTGACATAGCCTTTTCTCCTTCAAGGGAAATGTAATGCGCTTCTGTCGACGAACTTGGAAATGGTAGCAGCAGATTTTTCACCCTCGCCGTCATCTTCCAGCGCATGCCCGGACTATTTAGGTTCTCCAAGATTCTTCCCACTCCTTAAAGTGAGTGGACTCACATTCCTTGAGTTTATATAGTGCTGTGAGGGTAGTTTCCCACTACTTTGGCTCTCCATGCGACTAACCGAGATAGATAATTGGCTCATTTAATTTTTGAGATTTTTAATACTCGAGTGGGCGTCTTGCTAAATTGATTCAATTTTTTCTAAAATCGCATGGTGTCCGAGATCGATGCCTTCATCATCTACTCTAAGGATGAATTAGAACTCTCTTGAGGTTGTCTATTGAAAAATTGCCCTCGATTTTGTGGTGGTTCACGATTGTGGTCAGTGGGTTGCGACTCTTGTTGGCTCCACTGAAAATTTGGATGATCCCTTCATCTCATATTATAGGGTTTCGTGTAGGGGTCATACTTCCTCCCTTGGAAATTATTTGTACCAACAGCATTGGTGTGTGCCTCGATCTCATCAAGTCGAGTTTGGCCATTCTTCATTTTATGGTATGTTTGTTTTGCAAATTCGCATGGTACAACCTGAGGAGTACCACCTACATCAAGGTTTCTAACAAAAGAGGTTAACTGTCAATTTATTCTTAAAAGATGAATCATATACCTCTTTAACCATTTTTAACGGTGCATCACAACCATCAAATTGCTATGAATTTGCTACCATATTGGATATGATAGTTCTCGTTGCCGCTGGGGTCTTGTCCATTAATGCTCCTACACTCGCTGCATCTATATTTTCTTGATCCATTGAGTTCATCCCTTCATAAAAATATTGGATTAAAAGTTTCTTTGATGTGCAGACATTGTGCCACTATCCGTTTAAAACGCTCCAAATATCCATAAAGTGACTCCCCTTGCATCTGTCTTGCACCACATATTTCTTTTCGTAAGTTCACTGCTCGGGATGCCGGAAATACTTTTGCAAAAATAAACTCTCCATATTGTTCCAGGTGGTGATGGATCCTGAGGTCAAATAATAAAGCCAATCATTTGCTAAATCCTTGAGGGAAAAGGGGAAGGCTCGAAACTTGATTTGTTCTTTCGTCACCCCTATAGGTTTCATACTCGAGCAAACCACATGAAACTCCTTGAAGTGTTTTTGTAGGTCATCACTAGTAAGGCCACGAAACAATGGCCATAAATGGATTAAACTCGATATAAGTTCAAACTAATAGAGAGCGACCTGATAAGCCCAGGTCGCCTGGTCATAAACTGCTTAGCGACCTCAAGAAAAGTGCAGTGCCAGGTCGCACTGTTGGCGACCTAATGCCTGGTGACCTGGTGTTGAGCGCAGTGCCAGGTCGCATGATTGGTGACCTCTCGGGTCGCACGTTCGGTCGCTCAAAGGTCGAGAGTACTACCAACAATGAGTCGCAAGTGAGGACAACCTACCCGACGTCAGCTGATGGTGTCAGCCCCAACTCAGTACATCCAGCTGTTAGGATGTACTATAGCAATAGTAACCACATGATTTGAATTAATGTACTGTAGCAGTTCTAGCCACATATTTTAGGGTTACCTTTACTATAAATAGTGGCACATTCTCTGATGTAATTATGCAGAAATGAATGAATGAAATTTGGGCAAAAAGTTAAATACAAAATATCTCAAATATGTGTTCTTCACTTTCTTTCATGGTATCAGAGCAGGTTTTTACCTGGCTCTGAACACCTCGTTTCCCTCTTTTCTCGTCTACTTCTTCCCTGCCCTTATATCTGATGGAGGGTACCACACCTCCACATCATGAGGCTCAAGCGAGCTCTCACGCAGTATTTCAAAACACTTCTCTTTCTTCTCAAAGCTCAAACTCAACTATCCAGCTGCAAAATCAGCTCATCTCTATCAAACTAAATGACTCAAATTATCTACTTTGGAAAATGCAATTTTACACAGCCTTTCAGAGGATACGGGCTTGAAGGCTATCTTACTGGAGAAATCAGACCTCCACCGCAGTTCACTGAAGGATCAGTTAACCCAGAATTTCTGCTCTGGGTCCGTCAAGATCAATTGTTAGCATCTTGGCTTCTCTCCTCTCTTTCTGAAAGTTTGTTACCATGATGGTTGGTTTTGCATCCTCGAGAGAAATCTGGCAAGCTCTGGATGCCAACTTTTCCAGTCAAACTGCAGCTCGAAAGATGCAGTACAAGATGCATCTCTCCTCTATCAAGAAAGGAACAATGAGCATCAGAGAATATGTTAACAGAGTCAAGAGTTGTTGTGACATGCTCGCTTCAGCTGGTCAACCCGTTTCAGAAGAAGATCAAGCAATGCATGTTCTCACCGGGCTTGGAGGAGATTTTGACCCAGTAGTGGTTGCAGCTACAGCTCGGAGTGACTCCCTCACCCTCAGGAACATTCTGCCTCTGTTATTAAGCTTTGAGAACAGACTGGAAGTTGGAAATCCATCCAACTTCATCAATACCGAAGGATCAAGCCCTAGTATCAACTTTGCCAATCAGTACTCTGGCCAGAAGAAGGACACCTGGACTGGTGCAGGAGCGAAYAGAGKAAGAGGTCGCCAACCTRGAAGAGGTGRCCGAGGGAGGACCAACRGCTACAGAGGACGAGGTGGAAGAGGTTTCAGACCAGGAAATAGGTCGCCTTGTCAAATATGTGGTTACTCTAACCACTCTGCTGACAAATGTTATTATCGTTTTGATACTGCCTACACTGCCCAGTCCAATGCACAGAACAGCCTCAACACTTCAGCGAGMTCCTACTACGCCTGTCCCRTGACTCAAYCCATTGATCACTCTGCCTTATCACTGTCAGATTCATGCAGCGATGCGAGCTGGTATGCTGACTCTGGAGCCTCTAATCATGTCACAAATGATCTTGCTAATCTCAACATGGCCTCAGAATTTCAAGGAAACAACAAGGTTCAAGTAGGAAATGGATCAGGTTTGTGTATTTCTCATATTGGTAATTCACAGTTCCATTCCAGCAACAAATCCTTTTTACTCAAAAAACTTCTTCATGTACCACACATTACTAAAAACCTCACCATTGTCTCTTAATTCGCTCAAGATAACTCTGTTTACTTTGAATTTCATCCTACTTCTTGCTATGTAAAGGACCAGGTTACACATCAAATTCTTCTCCGAGGCTCTCTTAGGAATGGCCTTTACAAGTTTGACATCCAGCTCGCCAGCTCCTCCAGCTCGCTCAACCCCAGCTCGCCATCAACCACATCTACCTCCTTCATGAAACAACATCCTAGTGTCTTCATCACTGAGTCCAGTGATTCGAATAAAGAAGCTACTCTACAGTTGTGGCATCTTAGATTAGGGCATCCTGCCAATAATGTATTACAAGAAATTCTCAGAACCTGTAATCTTTCTATTTCCAATATTAATAAAATTACCTTTTCTACTTGTTGTGCTTGTCTTCAGGGTAAAAGTCATAAACTACCATTTTCTCCTTCAGGGACCGAATACACAAAACCCTTTAATCTTGTACATACCGATGTCTAGGGTCCTGCTCCTGTCAAATCCTCAAATGGATTCTCCTATTATGTTTCCTTTATTGACCATTATACTCGATATACCTGGATCTATCTGTTAAAGCATAAATCTGATGTGCTCGCTGCCTTCTCTCACCTGCAAAATCTTATCATTACTCAGTTTAATTCCAAAATCAAGTCAGTACAAAGTAATGGAGGGGAGGAATTTATAGCCCTTACAAATCTGTTTCACTCCTCAGGGATACACCACAGAATCTCTTGTCCCTACACACCTCAACAAAATGGCCTTGCTGAAAGAAAACATAGACACATTGTTGAAAAAGGTYTCTCTCTCCTCTCCCACTCTCATCTACCTATCAAATACTGGGATGATGCCTTCACCACTGYTKTCWATCTCATAARTCGATTACCYTCTAAAAWCACTCAGTACAAAAGTCCTCATCAGCTTCTACGAAATCAAGTTCCCAACTATGCCCATCTCAAACCCTTTGGGTGTCTCTGTTACCCTCATCTTAGACCGCTCAATAAACACAAGCTCTAGTTCAGGTCGCTTCCTAGTACATTTCTTGGTTATAGTGAACACTATAAGGGTTTCAAAGTCCTACTACCAGATAACAAAGTTATAATCACCAGACATGTGATCTTTGACGAGCTCAAATTTCCCTTCTCTAAAACCTCTGAACCTCATTACTGCTCCAACGTTCAACCATCGATCCTTGGTCCACCTCCTATATCACAGGCGACCTCGCCATATGTGTCAGCGAGCTCTACACATGTGCCTGCGAGCTCCTCACAACCACGTGCGACCTCTCCACAACCATCTGCGACCTCCACATGGTCTCATGATCAGCCCTCCATACTTGGTCCACCTCCCAGTCCTCCCCATCAACCAATCCCACTTTCCTCTGACCAATCTAGCCCGTCTACTATTCATCTTACTGTTGAATTACCAATTATGGGCTCTCCACATGCCTCTTCTTTTCCTCGTACTAACCCTCTTGCAGGTACGCACCATATGGTCACACGGGCTAAGGCAGGTATTTACAAGCCTAGGGTGCTCAGTACTCAGCTTCTTGATTTTAAGGAGCCCTCCTCCTATGTTGAGGCTTTAGCTCATCCCAAGTGGAAGGCGGCTATGAGTGAGGAGTATGCAGCTCTTCTTAAAAATCAGACATGGTCCCTTTCTGAGCTACCTATGGGGAAGTCCTTGATTGGTTGAAAATGGGTGTTCAAATTAAAGACTCATACTGATGGTTCTGTTGCTCGTTATAAAGCCAGATTGGTAGCCAAAGGATACAGTCAGGTGCCTGGGTTTGATTTTTCTGAAACTTTCAGCCCGGTTGTTAAAGCTACAACTATCCGAGTTGTGCTCTCCATTGCCGTCAACTGTAATTGGTCGGTTCAACAACTGGATGTCAATAATGCCTTTCTACATGGCGACCTGGACCGCGAAATCTTCATGGCCCAGCCACCTGGTTTTGAACAGGAAGGTACCAGTCTTCTGGTGTGCCGATTGTCAAAAGCTATTTACGGGCTTAAACAGGCCCCTCGTGATTGGTTTGGAAAATTACGAGCTGTTCTTATTGGTTTTGGTTTCTCTGCTTCTCGAGCTGATAGCTCTCTCTTCTATTCCCACAGCTCCTCGGGCTGCATCTGGGTCTTAGTATATGTTGATGACATTCTTGTCACTGGCAGCGACAAGGTTGGAATTTCGCGACTCATTAATCACCTTGATTCCACCTTCTCTCTAAAGAATCTCGGTGAACTGCATCATTTTCTTGGCATTGAGGTCACGCCCATTGCTCACGGTCTACATTTGAACCAAGGCAAGTACATTTCAACTCTTCTTGAGAGAGCAGGTATGTCTGGAGCTAAGGCTACACCTACACCAATGGTTGTCTCCCCTGTTCTCTCGAAGTCCCAAGGGGAGCCCACAGTTGATCCAACCTTTTACCGTAGTATTGTTGGCGCACTTCAGTATATCACTATTACTCGCCCCGATATCTCCTACAGTGTGAACAAAGTGTGTCAATACATGCACTGTCCTCTCAGCACTCATTGGCGAGCTGTCAAGCGAATTCTGCAATATCTTGCTGGTACCACTTCTTATGGACTCACCTACACTAAAACCTCATACTTTACTCTGACAGGTTTTTCAGACTCCGACTGGGCTGGTGATCTGGATGACAGAAAATCTGTCACTGGTTTTTGTATTTTTCTAGGTCGCAATATTGTCTCCTGGTGTTCTAAGAAGCAGACCTCCGTTTCAAGGTCCAGCACTAAGGCTGAATATCGCAGTCTTGCTCATGCTATTGCTGAGATGGTTTGGATCCGCTCTTTGCTCAGCGAGCTTCAGGTCACGCTTCCCGCTATTCCCACAATTTGGGTCGATAATCAGAGTGCTATTGCTGTTGCCTCCAATCCTGTTCTACATGCTCGTACGAAGCACTTTGAATTGGATCTTCACTTTGTTCGCGACCTCATTGCCAAGAAATCGCTACAAGTTCGGTTTGTCCCCTCCATTGATCAGACTGCCGATGTCTTCACCAAATCTCTATCTCATCAATTCTTTGCTCGGCTTAGAAACAAACTCTCCGTTGTTCCTCTCGCCGCCCTCGAATTGAGGGGGGATAATAGAGAGCGACCTGATAAGCCCAGGTCGCCTGGTCATAAACTGCTTAGCGACCTCAAGAAGAGTGCAGTGCCAGGTCGCACTGTTGGCGACCTAATGCCTGGCGACCTGGTGTTGAGCGCAGTGCCAGGTCGCATGATTGGTGACCTCTCGGGTCGCACGTTCGGTCGCTCAAAGGTCGAGAGTACTACCAACAATGAGTCGCAAGTGAGGACAACCTACCCGACGTCAGCTGATGGTGTCAGCCCCAACTCAGTACATCCAGCTGTTAGGATGTACTATAGCAATAGTAACCACATGATTTGAATTAATGTACTGTAGCAGTTCTAGCCACATATTTTAGGGTTACCTTTACTATAAATAGTGGCACATTCTCTGATGTAATTATGCAGAAATGAATGAATGAAATTTGGGCAAAAAGTTAAATACAAAATATCTCAAATATGTGTTCTTCACTTTCTTTCACAAACGTGATATTATTAGAAAGGGCAAGAAAACTTATGCATAGAGGTTGTTGAGGGAGCTGCGGATTCGAGAGCTACTTCAATGTTTGCTCAGTTGAGTCTTCTGCCATCATCTCTGTTTTGCTTTCCGGGTTTTTTTTTTTTTTTAACACCCGAGGGGTGGGAATTTATATAAGAGACATATTAAAAAACATCCAAAGTTACAAGGAAACAGATACATGGGTACTTTCTGAGGGGATAAGTGCCCGAACCCCGTAGCGGATCCTAACATCTAGAAATAAAGAAAACCGAACCTAAGAAATAAGCTAAAAGTTTACTTGATTTTAAAGATGGATAACCAAGTTGATCCATTCTACAAAGGCTTTTAGACATTTTTGGTAAATTTTCATTATTGTAAACGTCTCTTTGATCCCGGCACCCTAAGTTTGCAAGATAATCCGCCGATTTGTTTCCTTCACGAAAAATATGCGATACACTAGTAGAGTGGGCCGCACAAATTTTTAATTTTTAAAACTGTTTTGCTTTCCGGTTCACTAGGTTCTAGCTCACTGCTTTTGTAGTCAAACTTGTGCAAAAAAGGTAGGTGAATGAATGTGTCCCTTGCTTCTTTCGCTATCAGTTTACAAATTCAATCTCATTTAGTGATCTTCGGGTTGTATTATAATCATTGTTCCCACTCGACTGAGTGATCGTACACAACTACACAAGGAAAAAAAATCAAAGTGTAATAAAATTAAAACTAAAAACTTTTAAAAAATAGTTTGCTTGTCGACTGAGTGAAACAATTTTTCTTAACTCTAAGACTAAATAAAAGAAGCACAAAACAAAACAAAAAATACTAAATAATAATAATAATATAGACTCAATATCAATTACTTCAAAAGTACGAGTAAAATCTTCACCGCTCCCCGACAATGACGTCAATTGTGTTGTCGAAGCAAACTAAATTAAATAACCTTTTTATACCGACACTATTTTGTAAAGTTGGTACTAAGGGTCGATCCCACAGAAAGTGATAAAATTATTCGTAAGTAATTGACGTAATTAATTAAATATATCACTACAAAAAAATCCGGCAATTCTGGCGGATATGCTAACGGGCAAAAAGCCGTCAGCAATGCTGGCGGAAATACTGTCGTATAAAAATGCGGGCGGATTTGCTGGCGGCCATGGCCGTCAGCATATATACCCGTCAGTATCCCCTCAGGGAAAGAGTGGGAAACTATCCCGCTTAATTATCCTGACGGCCTTGCCCGTCAGGATATAATTTCTAATTAAAAAAAATATATGCTGACGGCCCTTGCCCGTCAGAATTATTAAATAAAAAATTAAAAAAAAAATCTGACGGGCAAGCCGTCAGCAATTTATTTAAAATATAATAATTATATATTTATAAATAATATTATATACTTATAAAAATAATATATTATATATTATATAAAATAATATTATATATTTATAATTTAATTTATTATTTATAAAATAAAATATATAATTATATTAATTATTTATAAATATAATATAATATAAATTATACATTTATAAATAATATTATATATTTATAAAAATAATATATTATTATTAATATACAATATATAATAAATATATATTTCAAATAATATATATTTATAATTATTTATATATAAATATATATATATAAATAAATATATATATATATATATATATATATATATTTATAAATATATTTATAATAATATTATGCATTTATATATTATTATTCATAAATATAATCTACATTTATAAATATAATATAATTAATTATAATTATCAGTGTTCTAAAAATCGCTAGGCGGTTGCTAGGCGTCAGGCCAGCGCCTAGCGCCTAGGACGCCTAGGCGGGGTCTAGGCGGGGCTTAGAATTTGTGAATAAATACCCCAATTTACAACATTATATCCAACCATTTAATATTTCAACATACTACCTGCTACACAATAAAGTCTATGACAATTCAAAACTTAAAGTAATAATCACAAGTTACAATTCACAAGTTTAAAGCTATTGTTCGATTCAAAGTTCAAAACGACATAGATCCATAAGTTCATTAGTCAAATAAAAATATCATAACATATATTACAAAAACAAAATAATCAAAAAATAGGCCCAGAAATGACGTCGTTTCAGGTCATAAAAATTTAAAAAATAAAAAGGCGCCGAGGGCGCCTAGGCGGCGCCTGGGGCGCCCGGCGATTTCTTTGGCCGATTTTTGAAAATCGTAGGCGGATTGGTGGCGCCTAGCGCCTAAGCGCCGCCTAGGCGGGCGCCTAGGGCGATTTTTAGAACAGAGATAATTATACTTATAACTTAATTTATATATCTAATATATATTAAAAGTACATAAACTTTCACATGTAATCGACTTGGCGAGACGGTAACACCACTCCTCTATTTGCAAGAGGTCTGGGGTTCGAATCCCACCCATGCCACATGTGGGGAATTAAATTAACACAGGTTGGGTTGGGCTCTTGCGGGCTGGGCTAGGCCCGCCAAGTTTTTTTAATATTTAATTTTATAAATGCTGACGGGCTAGCCCGTCAGTATTGCTGGCGGGTCAAGCCCGTCAGCATTTATAAAATTAAATAATAAAAAAAGGGGACGGGAAGTATTATTTGTAGTGTATAATGGAGGTGGGGGATTGTTTGAAAAGATTTAATCTACCACTACCAATAATAATTAAACTAGAGCAAATATATAATTTAAAATATGTCAATTAAACTAAGAAAATATAAAGAAAATAAATTTTCTAAATTGAGAAGAATTCCGGTTCTTAGTTTCATTTATCAACGTTACGATTTAATGTAACACTAACCTCTCCTCTAATACCTTGAATTCCTATTTCATAACCAATAACAAGATCTGTTTACCACTATCGTTTCTTATTTTTATTCAATTAAAATAAGCTCATTAATCTAGATCGAGCCTATCTAGATGAGTGATTTAAAACAAGCTCTTTAAATCTATAATTCCAAAAGCATTAAAAACTAAAAAGATAGAATATACAAGATATTAAGTTCATAAACTCGACCTAAGAGACCTTAAATTTATGTTATACAATTAACTATGATCAACCGTTGCTACTTGTGAAATTAGACTCGCGACAATAAGGATTATGAATCTTATTCTAGCATAAATTATACGAACCCTATTCTTTTTGGTAAACTGAAATCAAGATATCATATAATAAAAATAATTAAATTTATAACATATAAATATCCACGAGAGTCGGGTAGAGAATACGTAACGGAATTTAAATTTTAATCTCATCAAATACATTTCAAACGTCACTTCGAACCGGAATAAAATGAACTAGCTAGACATGGCTAATTTCAACATAAACAATGCATGAGTTTATAATAAAAAGAAAAGAAAAGGAAAAGGGGTAGAGAATTGAAAAACGTTGCAATCGAATAACTTCACAATGTTGCTGCTCACAAGCTCTGAGCGCTATCGTTCTATCCTGCTCACAATCTGCTCCTCGTGTCTGCCTACTATCTTCTTGTTCTCAGTTCAAATATCTCACGTATATGGGCGTTGTCTTTTAATTCTGTCTCAGTTTCACGTTCTGTCCAGGTCCGCCTTATATCTCATGTCTATCCACTGTATAGTGCTTCTTCTTAACACAGGTTCTGTTTTAAATGAGTTGGAGCCGGCCTGGTTTGGTATATTGGGCCCAAAGTTGTGTAATTTTTTAATTTGAGCTAGAAATGGATAACCCAGTGTGGAAGACGGACCCAGTGTGGATTGTATTCTTCTGATTTTTGGCCAAATATCTATGTAAGTCAGGCCTTAGGCCTAAACTCTCCCATATCAGTTCAAAATACTTCAAAATCAATTATAAATTATAATCTTAAAGTATCATACGTCAAATGTGTCGATAAGAAGAAAAACCAACGACGTAAATAAATAGATTGGATATAAATATATGATTTTAACACTTAAACATGCGCATTATTATACTTATAAATCCTACTCTTGAAGTTTAGCCTAATTAACTAAGAGCCCATTTAATTGATATTTAATTTTATTGTACAAATTGATCCTACAAGAGGAGATTATATGTTACCTAAACACAAGTAGGGGGTTGCGATTTTGCAATATAATTGGATTTTTTTTAATTTAAATTGACTTAGGGATGTTTTTCTAATTTTTAATTTACATTTTTTTCATTACTACATTTATAGGGTTTTTTTTGTTTTGTGTGTGTGTGCGTGTGTGTTTTAAGTTGGGCATGTTAACTTCCTCAAACATTCGTGTATAAACAAGAATAAATTGTCTCAAACTAAAGGTAAGGTCATTCTCTTCTTAGATTCTTGTAATTGAATATAAAAAAATTTATTTTTGTCTCTGTCGGATATAAATTAGTTCTCCTACTAAAAATAGAATTACAAGTTGAAACTGATGGCGATGATTAGCTTATATTTCTAAGAGAATTTATTTGAATCTCAATGATCATCTAAATTGACGACGTAAGAATAAGATAATTCTCCTTTTATATAAGTGGAAAGTACATATTGGAGGATAGTTATTCAACATACACTGACTGAGTTATCTTTACATATCTGTAGTTTAACTAATCACATTTCCCTGAATATAGGCTTTTAATTTAGGTCATATTGCTTCAGTTTCCTCTACTACGTTGACCTAAATTTAAGTATATCTTCCTTGGGTTAATGTTTCCGAGGAATAAATGCACAGAATCTATTTGCTCATACTTGGGCTTCTTATTTTCTAGGTTTGATGTCTATATTTATGGCTATCGAGTAAAGAGAGATTGAAGTCACTGCTCAGGCTTTTTCAAAACGAAGGAAGATTATCATCTGACCCCAGAAAGCTATCATAAATTTGAGCTTCCATTTACATTGAAGTTGTAATCGTTCGTCAATTGTAGATATTTCACTAATGACTCGGGCACCCCGGAAGGGTGGTTTTCTTGCAAGAGTGAACTACCATGGTCTTTTTCCAAATTGCCATTTCTTGACAATTTTATTAGCATATTTATTTATTTTATTGTTTAGTTTTAATAGTTACCCATTTAATTTAAGAGTTTATCAGTCAAAATAATATGAAAAATGGATTTAATGGATATATGCCGCTTGACGCTTCTAGACGATGACATATTAGGTGTTGCTCCCTTTTGAGTTACAAATACTTGGCAAACATAGGTAAAATAACACTCAGATGATGACTCTATTTCTCTTATCTATTTCTATATTTCTTTGTGATAATTACCAAACCTAATCTTGAGGTTTAGCCTAGTTGAAAAAAAAGTAGCTAGCTCACAGCGATTCTATGCAAGTGAATGGTGAGCTCATAGTATTTCGGTATAAACCTTTTTATCAATAACTTTCATGTATTACATCAGTAAATCCTACAACTAATATAACAATATAGCCAACTATGGTTGACATATAACATGTGGCAGGAAGGATTGCACCTTCTAAAAGAAGAGGTTGCTTACTAAATCCACGTAATACCTATATGTTTACTGACCTGAATATTTGTCAGCTCATAACCATAAAAACCATTTATGACCAAGAAAATCATTCAATCCCCCAAGTTTAAATAATGCGAATAAAATAATTAGCTAGACCATGCTCAAACCAGGTGCAACCATATAACAATAACATAGGGCCAAGAAAACCACCCAGTTCCCCATGTTCAAATAATGCAAACAAAGCAAAACAACTAGGTCGCATGAACTCAATAAAACTTGTCCATATACGACTAAGAAAACTACTTAATCCCCCAAGTTAATGCAACCAAGCAATACAACCAAGTTACATAAAACATTAAGTCCCTCATGCTAAAGTAATGCAAACAAGGTAGCACAACTAAGTCGCACCAAACCAAAACCAAACAAGGCATATGATGCGAGTAGAAAAACTACTAAGTCAAAACACCATAAATACATAATCAATCACATTCAAAAGCATATAATCAAAGCCGTAAAGAACATGTAAGTTAAACATGCTCTTCACATGACTTCAAACAAAGCATGCATGAATATATAAATCAAACATATTCAAAGACAAAGATCACCAAAACACATGTAAATCAAACATGCTCTTTACAACAAAGAATATGTAAGTCAAACATATCCCTTATGTTAAACCATTCATTCTCATATCCATGGAAACCATTGTCGACCTAATGAAAGCATCGAGGCTTAACCATATAAAATCATAGCCGTCTTGATGAAAGCATTTAGACTTAAACCATTGCCGACCTAATAAAAGCGTGGAGTTTTAACCATCGCCGACCTAATGAAAGCGTCGGGTTTTAACCACGAAAACCATATCGGACCATAAAATCTGTAGATGATCTGTTTTATGTAATGAGGTCACATAAGGTCGCCGAGATCGTAGCTAAAATTGTAAGAATAAAGGTGCGGTCACAGGCTAAGGCCATTGCTGATAACAAAACTGAGGTTGCAAGAGTAAAGCTTAGGTCGCAGCATGGAGAATGTGGTGTACGTGTCAGTCTCCGTAGATTGTTTGATAGTTGGCAAAATATCGTCGCTTTGCCATTAAGAAGAGATGGTGTCATTTTAGTGTAGTCATGGCGTAAGAGGTACGCAAGACCGGCCGATGCCATTAAAGGTGGGGCCGATGAGTGAAGCGCTTGTGTCAGTCCATGGACCAAGACGCGCAATGAGTTAGTTTGCTTTTGGAGGCGGGCGGAAATTTCTGCGCTTAGTACCGTCAGCCCGGTGCCCGAAGTTGCACTAGTGGAAATAACACGATTAGAGGCGATTTAAAACAGTCATTGGTGGCGCTTTTGAACCGCCTCTAATTCAGGCAACACTTAATGTCAAAATAACACGAATGGCGGTTCAAACTGCCACTTAAAAAAATGTCGCGTGGCGCTTCTTAACTCGAAGCGCCACCAAAAATATTGAAATTCTGTCGAAACCGCCACCAAAAACATAAACGAGTGACTCTTCTTAGCTAAGAAGCGCCACTAAAAACAGGACCAAGTGGCGTTTCTTAGCTAAGAAGCGCCACCAAAAATTGGACTCTGTGAGGCGCTTCTTAGCTATGAAGCACTACCAATAATACTGAGCAATAACATAGGTTTCTTGAGGAACCGATGTTGACACGGAAAACATTAACATCGTCGGTTTGAAGGTTAAAATGCAAAATTTGTCCATTAACTTTATGGACTTGCGAAAAAAGTCCACCAAATACAGGGGTTGCAATTTTAGTCCACTAATTAATATAAAGTTGCACATTCAGTCAAGAATTGGACTGAATGTGCGACTTTATTTTAATTAGTGGACTAAAATTGTGGCCAAAATCCCAATTTCAGGTCAGAATTGTAAGCTGACAATTACTTCTTTTTTCTCTAGCCATCGATGCAACTAATGAATTAATACGCATAACGCATGTTTAATAATATTTTCCTGATCAGAATTAACTAAAACAGCACGGAGAAGCTCATTCAAAGAAGCGGGCACTCCGGGGAGGCGCCAATGGCTGCAATCTTGGAAAAAAGACCCATTTTTCCTAGTCAAGGCCGATTGCCTGAATATCGAAGGGTGCCCATCTTTTGTGTAATCTGTCATCTTGGTTATGTTGAGATAGAAAACGGGCATTTTCATTCTTGATATCTCGGTTTCGAGAGCCCTCATCATCCACGAATACGAGCTAAGATGAGCTTCGTTCATGATCGGCCTTGTTTCGCCATCGCAATTGTCCCAGAGTTCCATCGACGATCTCTGTTATAAAGACAACCAGATTCGAAACAAAATTTTAGAGAGAATTACAAAAAGATCCCTGAGGTTTAGCCTAATTACAAAAAAAATCCACATGTCTTTTGAAATTACAAGATAAACTATTTAAACTCAGTATCCAAAAAGGTGAAGTTTCATATCTTATAATCTAAGTGATATTCACAGATAGGTGTTAAAAATACTTCATTTAATAATGAGACTTTTGTAAGGAAAAAATGGAGATCCGGTGCAACAATTTGAGATCTTCACCACACTCTGCACATAAAAGGCAAAAGAATTCTTGGCAGACCCAATTTTAATTTATATAAAAAAAAGGGTGTGGTGGAAAGGAAAAGAAAAAGGGGCCTTTAGCAATAATCTTGTAGCTCACTAGAGAAATCTAACAGGCTTACTTGCAAGAAAGTGGATTGAAAAGCTCATTATAGGGAGGCAAACAAAGGCAGGCACACTTTATCATTAACCAGAATTTTCAGATGCAGAGTGAATTTCAGTCTCAAAACAAAAACAGGTGACAAATTAATTCAACTCTAACCTTTTCCACCTATTACGTCCATTCTTCAATTCTCCAAAAGGCAAAATAAGGGTAATAGTACTAACCATGCAAGTGTATATTTGATAGATTATCAGATTTTATGTATGTATCAAGTATACACTCACACGGACAGTAACATCTTTTTTTTACTTGTTAAGATTAAAAAAGAAATATATAGTAAAGGAATACTAATGATATCCAGTTTTGGTATAATTTATTTCCAATTTGTCTTTGGATCCTCTTGCTTAATCACCGTCTGATTTAAAACATTTTATTATATTAAATTTAGAGAAAATTTTCTTTTACCTCCTGAACTATGGCTATTTTGACACTTTGACGAATCGAAGCGACAAAGGGCTGAATCTCAGCGGATCGTGGCAGTAAGGCCACTCTGCCGCTTACAATACCCGTCGCGTATTTAAGTCGTTTGCAAAGGATTCTATCCGCCGCTCGATGGGAATTGTAAAAGGATTCTACCCGCCGCTCGATGGGAATTGTAATTCAAGGCGGACACCGCGGCTATTCTGCCGCGCTGGCTTGGCCAACTACACGTGCCCTTGGGGGCCCGGGGGCCCTACTGCTGGTCGGCAAGCGGACGGCGGGCGCATGCGTCGCTTCTAGCCAGAATTCTGACTTAGAGGCGTTGAGTCATAATCCAACGCACGGTAGCTTCGCGCCATTGACTTTTCAACCAAGCGCGATGACCAATTGTGCGAATCAACAATTCCTCTCGTACTAGGTAAAGTACATTTGTTTTTGCAGTAATTGGATATCTTGCCAAGATCCCATTACATTTTCTGCTCCACCAACCCTTTTTGTTTTTAAGGAAATACGAAGAATAAGAAAAAAAAATGGAAAAAGAAATAGATGAAAAATAAAATGAAAGGAAGCTGAAAATGAGTAAAAATGTTCTTTTGTTTGGTTGTTGAACGATTCAAATCCAATTTATCTTCACAAAAACAACAAAGATTCCTATCTAACATAAATTCGCATAAAAAAATTAAATTAATATAAAAAAAATCCAATACAAATTTCAGAACTGTCTTCAATTACACCAGACGCAGCAATTAAATGCAGTTAATTAAAAATCTTCAGGCACAACAACACTACATTACCATCTCTGCAACTAATAACAACTCACACGGACTCGGATATGCCAGTAAGCTTTTTAAATAAGAATTAAAACAATTTTGCAAAGACAAACATGAAATAAAACACGCACACACGCAGCAAAACAAAAAGCAGAGAAAAAGGAAAAGATACCTTGAACCATTTTGAGGAGCCCAGGAAAATTAATTGACTCCTTTCTATCGAGAATGGTGAGCATCTACAACTTCTAGTTCGCTGTAGATGAAATCGCCCTCCTGAAAGTAATTTTTCCTGAAACACTTAACAAAAGTTACTTTCTGACCACATGCATTTTTGCATATACACATACATTGGTGTGGAGTATACTGTTTTGGGCTTCGCTTAAGCAAGGTGTGCCGACAATAAGGACCACGTTCACTTCAAGAGGGACTTGAAATGGAAGATGTAAGCAGAAATCAAATGAAGAATAAAATTCAAATATATCCAAAACTATATATATATATATACATCGAAAAAGGAAAAAACCACACACACACGTGTAATGGAATTGATGCCAACTAAAATTGACAGTTTTACGAGTGCAGAAACCAATATAAGGCAAACAACCATTTGAATAATTCAGCAACAAGCAAAATAGAGGCCAGAAAAAAAAAAAAAGAAACAGGCTAAATATATATATGATGCACATAATAATGGACAAAATGCACTCATCACTCACGCACAAACTTAATACACTGTAGAAAACAACAATTCAAAACTTCAATAACCAATGCGATTTCAATTTTAAAAAAAATCACTGACAGTAGAAAGTAACAAAAATTCATTTGACGCGCACACACACGTGTTGGAGTGAATCAAATTCGTTGTTTTTAAACACCAACCTTTCAAGTTACATTCATGTATTCTCCAAATACCTGAACATGGATATTTATTATGGTTTGCATTTAATAGGTTATGTATTAGAATTAATTGTTGGTGCATGTATTAGATATATATTCATGTAAGGTATCACCTATAAATACCCTATGTTAAGTGTTCATTTATAACAACGCAAACAAAAGTGAATCAAAGCCAAAGGCAAAAGTTCACATATTTATCTATTTTATCCAAATTTCCTTTTATAATTTCTTTCAATTTTAACAAATTGGTATCGGAGCCAACAATTAAAAAAATGTCTAATAATCTAGTTTCACTCATTCCTCGCTTCAATGGCGAAAAATTTGATTATTGGAGCAACTTGATGAAGTTGTGTCTTGAGTCTCAACACTTGTGGAGCGTTGTCGAAGAAGGCGTAGATTTAACCATAGACGAATCTGCTGCATTAAATGCTCAAAGAGATCTCTTAAAGAGCACGAAGCAAAAGGATCGAAAAGCATTTTTTCAAATTTATCAAGCACTCGATATTCCAATCTATGAAAGAATATCAAAGCCAAGCACTGCTCAAGAAGTATGGAAAATATTGACAACAACCTATTGCAGCCAAGATCAAGTCAAGAAAGTTCGTTTGCAATCTCTACGGGTAGAATTTGAAAAGTTGGAGATGCGTGACAATGAAAAGTTGTGGAATATTTTACTCGAGTAACTTCCATCATGCATCAAATGGAGAAATAATGAAAGCTCAAAAAGTTGTCGAGAAAATATTGCGAAGCCTACCAAAAATATTTGATCATGTGGTAGTGGCTATCGAAGAGTCACAAGGCCTTTCATCAATGTCATTGGAAGGTTTGCAAGGAAGACTGGAAACCCATGAAGTTAGTGTTAAAACATGGTATATCATTATAAAGTAAATTGTATTCATTTTTGTGTGTTTTACAAATAATTACAGACTCTTTCATATAGGGTCAAGGATGATTTGTACAAGAAAATAGAATAAATTTAAAGACTAATTTAAGGGATATCGATTGATTCTTATTTATATGATCGATCCCTTAATTTATCTTGATTGATTCTTGACTGATTCCAACACTCCCCCTCAAGTTAAGTGGCGGGATCACCAATGCTCAACTTGCCGAGAATTTTTGCAAAACTTTTGGAATTTATGGCCTTGGTCAAGATGTCAGCGAGCTGATCTTTTGATCGCACAAATGGTAGCGCCACGATTCCACCCTCGATCTTTTCTTTGATAAAGTTTCTATCCACCTCGACGTGTTTCGTTCTGTCATGTTGTACTGGATTTTGTAAAATACTGATGGCTGCTTTGTTGTCACAAAACATTTGGCATGTTTTAAATGAATATAGATTTAATTCTACCAATAGCTTTCTTAACCAAAGAATCTCAGTTAAACCACTTTTGATTCCTCTAAACTCTGCTTCGGCACTTGAGAGGACCACTACTTTTTGCTTTTTGCTTCTCCAAGAGACGAGGTTGCCTCCAACAAAGGTAAAGTATCCAGCTGTAAATCTTCTGTCTATTGAATTTTCAGCCCAGTCTGCATCTGTATAGGCTTGTATCTCCAAATGTCCAGTTTTCTTAAACAGCAGTCCATACCCAAAGGTTCCTTTTAAATATCTTATAATTCTTAGCGCAGCCTCCAAGTGATCAGTTTGAGGTCGGTGCATAACCTGACTTACAATACTAACAGCGTAGGCAATATCTGGTCGGGTATGAGAAAGATAAATCAGTTTCCCTACAAGTCGCTAGTATCTCCCTCGATCTGCTAGTTTTGCCCCCTCCACAATTCGTAGCCCATAATTCACAGCGATGGGCGTATCAGCTGGTTTGCAATCTAGCATTCCTGTCTCAGCTAGAAGATCTAGAGTGTACTTCTTCTGGTTGATGAAAACTCCCCCTTTTGATCTGAGTACTTCGATCCCGGGGAAGTATTTTAAATTCCCTAGATCCTTCATCTCAAACTCTTTAAACAAATTCTCTTTCAACTTCTTGATCTCTTCTGAATCGTCACCTGTTATGATCATATTGTCTACATAAATAATCAAACAGGTAATCAGTTTACCTCGTTTCTTCAGAAATAGGGTGTGATCTGAATTGCTCTGTTGATACCTATACTTCTTCATAGTTGTGGAAAACCTCCCAAACCATGCCCTCGGGGACTGTTTAAGTCCATATAAGGTTTTCTTTAATTTGCAAACCTCGCCATCTTCAAATTCACTTGAGAGGCCTAGGGGTGCCTCCATGTAAACCTCTCCTTCTAATTCCCCATGAAGAAATGCATTTGTAACATCAAACTGATGAAGTCCAATCTTTGTTGACGGAAATGAAGAGTAGAACTCTAACAGTGTTCATCTTTGCCACCGGTGAGAAGGTTTCTGCATAATCTATCCCATATATTTGTGTGTACCCTTTTGCAACTAGCCGAACTTTGTATTGTTCAATAGACCCGTCTGGTTTTCGTTTAATTGTGAACACCCATCTGCATCCTGAATTGAATTTTTTCGCTTTAAAAATAAAAAGCTCGTCCGCAAGAGAACGGAGCTATTATAAGCGATAAGTTGACTAGAGTCGAATCACAAGGAAGACTAATCGGAAACTATTTCGGTGTTCGATTTTACGTATATAGAAATAAAAATAAAAACTCAACTAAACTAAACACTCGATCCAATTTGGTTTGAGGTTTTCTAACATCTACGAGCAATTAAATCGAAAGCTTTTAAAACGATAAAGAAAAGCGAGGTTCTATTGCGTCGGAATCGTCTCCACGATCGGGGTTGTCAAGCCCGATGGTTCTAAACGACCCTAAGCACACTAGAACGTTAAATTTAGCCAACAAGCATGAACATAATCAACAATATAATCTCAACAAGCATTTACACCAAAGCATGAATATAAGCGTTAATAAAAATGAGCCTCAAGCATAAACAAAGCATGTAATGAGAAAATACATAAGCATCAAAATACTAATCTACGAGAATCACAACTAAACTACTAAAGCAAATAAACATAAACTAAAAACGAGAAAGACGATAAAAGGATTATGACTAAATTAACAAAACCAAAGTACAAGCAATTGAATTCCAACTGAAATAACAACACCAACGTACAAAGGAAACTTAAGCCAAATCCATAAAGAAAATAAACAGAGTTAAGGAACACTTATGATCTCAAGAAATCAGCAGCACTCCATCGATCCTCAGTGACAAGAAATGAACTTGAACGACGAACGAACTTGAAATGACAAAACTACAAATTATTAAACACTAATCTTGCTAAATCGGAATGGTGGCATGAACCGAGGGTTCTCTGCATTAATCTGACCTTTCCCCTCGTCCCAGCACTCTCAAAATGAAGAAACCACTAGCTTTTTATAGAATTTCGAAAATAATCGCTCAAACTGCCGGAACGTCGACGGTGCGTCGATCGACGCGAGCCAGGCTGCACGCATCGACCAGGCAGTGCGTCGATCGACGGAGCTAGGATCGACACAAAAGAACATTTGCGTTGATGGTGCGTCGACGGTGCGTCGGTCAACGCGGGCCAGGTTGCACGCGTCGACCAGGCAGTGCGTCGATCGACAGAGCTAGGATCGACGCAACAGAACATTTGCGTCGACGGTGCGTCAGTCGATGCGAGCCAGGCTGCGGCAGCTAGTGTCAGCATGACTCGAACACTGGGTAACCCAGTGTCAGACTGGTACCCAGTGTCAGCACAGCACATTGCTTATCCAAGCTTCGTCTTCTCGAGCTATAACACCAAAATAAAATAAAATTAGATTATTTCATATAAAATAAAGTAAAAACACATTAAACACCAAACGAGACGAAAAACATCAAAAGGAAGAAAAACGATAAAAAGATAAACCTAAACACCCTAAAAGCACACAACATACAGTGCAAAAACACATGAAAATCACATACAAATATGTACAAATCAACTCCCCCACACTTAGCTTTTTGCTTGTCCTCAAGAAAAATCTAATCTAGACGTAGACAAGGAAAAGCTAATTACCCGATAACTTAATTACTAATGCATCCATATGATTCAAGAAGCTAATACATTAGATCGACTAAAAACTCAACTAAAAGGACGACACGATAACGTTGAGATAAGAGATTTAGACTAGCTTCCTAACACCTAAAAGTAACGAGTTGACTTCCATGTACGTCACCCATCCATGCCTCGGCCAAAGTCTATCCCTGCTCAAACCGCCAAATCGTCACCCGACTAGCCCAGTCATATATACACCTCTTTAATAAAACAATCTAAGAAATAAAAATAAGAAATCAACTTGTACAAGGTTTTCTCTTCTTGTACTTATTCTTTCTTTTTCTTTTCTTTTTCTTTTCTTTTTTTCTTTTTTTTTTTCTTTTTTTTTTTTCTCTTTTTTTTTATATATTTTTTTTATGAGTACCTAAAGAGATAAGGTACAAAACGAACATAATTTACATCAATCAACAGCGAGAGTTCTTTGACTCCAATCTTACGTTGCTAAGTGCAACTGATAACATTCTTCAATAACGCACGTGGAGTTTTAACGTCTCCAAAAATAAAAAAAATACATAAAGTCCTATAGAGGTTAACTGAAAAACGGGGCTAGTAGAGAGTATTCGACTCTTAAGAACGAAACATGAATAGAACAAGGGACAAGACACTTCATAGATTATTTACACTTCATTCCCCACAATTACACTATTGTTCGAACGAAAGTCTAAATATCCTAACCAAAGCATCTAACCACGTCACTTCGTCAAGGTTCCAATCAATATCAATACACACAACTCAAATCAACCACAAGCAAGCATACAAAAATTTACTAACCAAACCAAGGACAACACCAAGAGAAAGAGAGATACGTCCCTGAAACCGTGCTTGTGATAATGAGTCGAGCATCCAAGACCATCCAACGGGCATCAAAGTCGAGGAGAACCTGAAACGAAAAGAAACAAAAACACACAAAAAACAAATAAAGTTAAAAGGCTTGGGTTGCCTCCCAAGAAGCGCTTTATTTAACGTCTCTAGCTTGACGACGTCCACGTTCGATGTCATCCCGGGTCTAAAAAAAGATGACGGTCTTGCCACGCCTTGTTATTCTCTAAAAGTAAGAGTTAGCGATGATAATCACCAAGGCGGACATAATAATTACGTCCCGAGATGCCTAACACTCCAACTAGCTTCGGAGGTCGAAAACGCGAATAATCGATCACCTCGAATATGTCAAACGGCACTTGTAGCATGGGGTGATCGGACACCTTCTTGACTATCTCGTCAACCACCTCACAATCAGATTTCAACAAAGCTTCGGGTGGTTCAAAATATGACTCAATAGTCTCACTTTCCTCCAAAATCGGCATCATAAATCCACCTTCTTCACCAAGAGCCAGAAGGCTCGAATCTCCAATATCCTCCGGGCACTCCAACGGCAAAACCCCCACACTTTTATCCACAGCGTCATCAACAATCGCAAGGGGGAGAATCTCAACCAACTCCTCGATCTCAGCCATCTTACAACCCTCATCCGAACAAACGTCCACGGTAGGCTGTACCACATCAAATAACGTCACCTCGTCAAAATGAGGTCGATTTACTTCAACTCGAGTTTCATGATCAGTAATACACGAATGAGACAAAGGATAACAATCATAKCTCGGGGTATAAGAATATGATTCGCAAGGAGCACACGGATCATTATATCTCAAATCGTGATATGTGGTTTTGGGAAAAAACTGCTCGAAACTCGAAACATAAGAGTTTGATGTAATAAGAGAAAACGATTCGTAGCTCGAAGAATCAGAATCGGGTAGAGCATACGAATCATATCCCGTGTAAAAAGGTTCCAAACTCGGGTTATAAGAATTTTCATTAAATGTTGGGCAATAGGAACTTTGTAGTTGATCAAATTTATTAAGTGAAGTATATGGATCATTAAAGCTTGAATTATAAGAAACCAAAGGTGGGACCCATTCAGTTGAGTAGAACGACCCCATGAACTGATCCACTACTTCATACCACATTTTCAATGAATCAGGCTCTAGATTTGTCAACCATTCACTCGCCCGATCCTTTAATGTGAACATGAAAAGCCTCATCATCACTTGATCCAATGTAAGTCCGAAAAGAGAGAATGTGCCAGTTATAGCTTCGTATTCTCGGATAAAATGGAGCCGGTCTTCGTTCGGAAATCCATGAAAAATCGGGAGTTGCTCGAGGTAAAATTCATCAAGATCGTACTCCCACATTGACAAGCTCAAAGGAATTGCCGGTCGAAACCCACGCCAATCGGACATTGGGCAAAACATCTCTTCATTGAAAGGTGAAGCATCAAAGTCATCATATGGCGAACTTGATCGATAGTTTGCCATCGTCAGTCTAAAATCTCGAATTGTCAAAGAGTTGCCTACAAGCACAATACTCAATAAACGAGATTAAACGTACCAGAAAAAACAAAAATAAACAAAAAAAAGTTCAACAACAAACACTAACACAAATAAACAAATAAAAGCAAACACCAAAAGTCGTAGCCTTTAGCCTTCCCCGGCAACGGCGCCAAATTTTGAATCGAACTTTTTCGCTTTAAAATAAAAATTTCGTCCGCAAGAGAACGGAGTTATTATAGGCGATAAGTTGACTCGAGTCGAATCACAAGAAAGACTAATCGGAAACTACTTTGGTGTTCGATTTTACGTACATAGAAACAAAAATAAAAACTCAACTAAACTAAACACTCGATCCAATTTGGTTTGAGGTTTTCTAACATCTACGAGCAATTAAATCGAAAGCTTTTAAAACGATAAAGAAAAGCGAGGTTCTAGTGCGCCGGAATCGTCTCCACGATCGGGGTTGTCAAGCCCGATGGTTCTAAACGACCCTAAGCACACTAGAAYGTTAAATTTAGCCAACAAGCATGAACATAATCAACAATATAATCTCAACAAGCATTTACACCAAAGCATGAATATAAGCGTTAATAAAAATGAGCCTCAAGCATAAACAAAGCATGTAATGAGAAAATACATAAGCATCAAAATACTAATCTACGAGAATCACAACTAAACTACTAAAGCAAATAAACATRAACTAAAAACGAGAAAGACRGTAAAAGGATTATGACTAAATTAACGAAACCAAAGTACAAGCAATTGAATTCCAACTGAAATAACAACACCAACGTACAAAGGAAACTTAAGCCAAATCCATAAAGAAAATAAATAGAGTTCAGGAACACTTATGATCTCAGGAAATCAGCAGCACTCCATCAATCCTTAGTGACAAGAAATGAACTTGAACGACGAACGAACTTGAAATGATGAAACTACAAATTATTAAACACTAATCTTGCTAAATCGGAATGGTGGCATGAACCGAGGGTTCTCTGCATTAATCTGACCTTTCCCCCTCGTCCCAGCACTCTCAAAACGAAGAAACCACCGGCTTTTTATAGAATTTTGAAAATAACCGCTCAAGCTGCCGGAGCGTCGACGGTGCATCGATCGATGCGAGCCAGGCTGCACTCGTCGACCAGGCAGTGCGTCGATTGACGGATCTAGGATCGACGCAACAGAATATTTGCGTCGACGGTGCGTCGGTCAACGCAGGCCAGGCTGCATGTCGACCAGGCAGTACGTCGATCGACAGAGCTAGAATCGACGTAACAGAACATTTGCGTCGATGGTGCGTCAGTCGACGTGAGCCAGGCTGCGGCAGCTAGTGTCAGCATGACTCGGACACTGGGTAACCCATTTTCAGACTGGTACCCAGTGTCAGCACAGCACATTGCTTATCCAATCTTCGTCTTCTCGAGCTATAACGCCAAAATAAAACAAAATTAGGTTATTTCATATAAAATAAAGTAAAAACACATTAAACACCAAACGAGATGAAAAACATCAAAAGGAAGAAAAATGATAAAAAGATAAACCTAAACACCCTAAAAGCACACAACATACAATGCAAAAATACATGAAAATCACATACAAATATGTACGAATCACATCCTACGGGATTGTTTCCTTCAGGCAACTGGCATTTCTCCCATGTATGATTCCTGGCAAATGCATCCATCTCCTTTTTCATAACCTTCTTCCAATGTTCGGATTTGAGGGCCCTTTATACTGTTTGTGGGATCTCTTCTTCATATAAAGCTGCTTCGTAGGATGTAGCGACTTTGGTTAGATTTCCTTTGGCGTAATTACCAATGGAGTACTGAGTTCTTCTCGCGGTTTTCTCGGGGGTATATCATTTGGGAGGAATRCCTCRATTACTCCTSGGTGGTAACACATATCGACCAGTATCACTATCTATCGTATTCTCTTCCTGTTCAATCGCTGGAAAAAGATTGTTAGAAGACTCAGAAATAGAGGTAGGTTCCGAAACTCTTACCTCAGATATCAGTGGCAGGGGAGACATAGGTTCTGGCAGCGGAGCTGTAGATTGTGCTTCAGTGTTTGAGATTGGCTCAGTGGCAAAGTTAACTTTCTCTGTTGGATCTACTTCATAAACTGGCATTGGCAACCAACTTAGTAGGTCAATCTCACTTTCTTTCTCACTCTCCCCCTGACTGCTAAGGTGGTTAGCATAAAAAAACTCTGTTTCAAGAAAATTGCAGTGTATGGAGGTTAAGATTTGGCGAGTCTTGGGGTTGTAGCATCTATATCCATTTTGGTTAATGCCATATCCAACAAACACGCACTTCACTGCACAAGGAGAGAGCTTGGGTCGTTCGTGTTTGGGAATATGAACAAATATGGAGCAGCCAAAGACTCGAGGTTGAAGTGTAAGGGCGAGAGGTACTTTGGCGAGGGTGGACAATTTTTGTAACGGGGTTTTAAGTTGAAGTGTTTTGGTAGGAAGGCGATTCGGTAGGTAGACAGAGGTGGCAACTGCTTCAGACAGAGTTGGTTGCCAGTTGCAAAATTTGTAGCCGGGAGGCCTCCCTTCTCACTTTTGAGAACGCCGACTCGGCTGAGGGAATCGGTATCTCCTTGGGGATATCTTGCCGAATACCATCATACTTGGTATCTAATCCGGAGAGAAATTGGTATAATTGACGGTTTGTGATTATTTTTCTGTATTTATTGATCCCTTCGTCACAGCAACCGAGAGGGTTCGGCTCTCTTCGGTCGATGGTGAGCCATATGGCCTGTAATTGGTTCCAGTAGTCCTCCAGTGTAAGTTGTCCTTGATTGACTTTGTTGGCTTTTACCTCCAAATCGTAGATTTGGAATGGATCTGTTCCACTCCCGTACGTGATTGCCAGGCTGTCCCACACGGCCTTGGCGGTCTGATGTTGAGAAAAGTTTGTTACTAATCTCCCTTCCATGTTTTGTATGAGCCATGAGAAAACAGACAAGTTTGTTTCCTCCCATTGATAATAGGTTGGATCTTTTTCGTTTGGTGGTGGTGGTTGTCCAGTAATGTGTATGGATTTGCCTCTGCTTCTGATGGAAAATCTCATGAGGCGAGACCACAGTGGGTAGTTGTTCCCATCTAGTTTGAACCCGAGTGTAACATTGTTGGAATTTCGTACTAGATTTGCAATTTGGAGGGTTAATTCATTCTGTGCTGTGTTGGTTGTGTTGGTTTTATTGGTTGTGAGGGTTGTGTGTGGATCGTTTGACATTTGGATTTTGTGTTTTTTTTCAGGGAAAAATGAAGAGGTTATTGTCTTGATCAAAACCTTAAAAAAGGTCGAGAAGGTATTGGGACAGAATCGAGAAAGGTTGAGAAGGTATTGGAACAATGATGATCTAGTTCTGAGTTCCTAGAATTATCACCTGCTCTGATACCATGTTAAAACATGGTATATCATTGTAAAGTAAATTGTATTCATTTTTTTGTGTTTTACAAATAATTACATACTCCTTTATATAGGGTCAAGACGATTCGTATAAGGAAATAGAATAAATCTAAAGACTAATTTAAGGGATCTCGATTGATTCTTGTTTGTATGATTGATCCCTTAATTTATCTTGATTGATTCTTGACTGATTCCAACAGTTAGAATACTTCAAAGAAATCCTCAAACTCCTTTTCAAGATCAAGCTCTAAAATCTCAGTTCACATTCACGGGAGGCCGTGGTTCTTATCGTGGACGTGGTAGAGGACAATATCAAAGAAGAGGTGGAAATCACTCAAGCAATTCACAAGAGTCGGAGCAAAGAAATTATGAATCCAAAAAATCAAAAGACAACTTTCGTCCAATTCTCAAAGAGGAAGAGGAAGAGGCACATACAAAGGTAAAAAAACCTTATATTGAATGTGATTTTTGTCACAAACCAGGGCATAAAGTGTATAACTGTTGGGAGGAATATCTAGAAAAGTAATATGAAGCCGGTTTGATGCATGAAAATGAAGTCGGGACTTCTTAAAATTTATTAATTGTTGCTGATGGTAATATTAAAAATATTTGGTATTTGGATAGTGGTGCAAGTCGGTACATGACTGGAAATAAAAGTCTATTTTCCAGCCTTGAAGAATCTAACCATGGACAGGTTACTATTGGTGATGCTAGTTCCTATAAAATTCAAGGTGTTGGAGAAATCTCATTCAAATCCAAGTCTGGCAAGATAGAAAAGATGTCGGAGGTATTTTATGTTCCTGGATCAAAAAGTAATTTGCTTAGTGTTGGTCATTTGATGAAGAAAGGTTTTGATATTCATTTTGGTGATAAGTTTTGCATCATGAAAAAGTCTGATCAATATGTGGCCAAGATTGTCGTGGGCTCAAATAATTTGTTTTCCTCTTAAACTTGATGTTCAAAATGCTAGTTGTTTTTTCACTAGCAATGAGGAAATTTCAAAGTTGTGGCATGACAGATTTGGGCACTTGAACTTTCGAAACTTGAAAGAAATGTCAAGCAAAGCATTGTACAAGGGTTGCCAAAAATTGATGTAGTAAATGAAGTTTGTGAAGAATTCCAGTTGGGAAAACAACACCGGGCACCTTTCCCATCAAAATCCAAATGGGAATCTAAGCTACCATTAGAGCTTGTCCATACCGATCTTTGTGGACCGATGCGAGTTCCGTCATTTGGAGGTAATCGGTATTTTATGTTGTTTGTTGATGATCATACAAGGAAAATATGGGTCTACTTAGTCAAAGAAAAATCTGAAGCTCTAACTTGCTTCAAAGACTTCAAAGTTCAAGTTGAAAAGTCCTCGGGTCATCAAATAAAGAATTTAAGAAGCGATCGTGGAGGAGAGTTTTATCTTCTTTATTTGAAGAATTTTGTCATCATCATGGCATTAGACATTAATTGACGACTCGGTACACACCTCAACAAAATGGCGTAGCGGAGCGAAAAAATAGAACAATCATGGAGATGGTCAGATGCATGTTGAGAAAGAGAAATCTAGCTCCTGAATTTTAGGCTGAAGTTGTTTCATGTTCTGTTTATTTAATAAACAGGTCACCAACAAAAAGCTTGCAAGATTCCACTCCAAATGAAGCTTGGTATGGAAGGAATTCAAATGTGAATCACTTAAAGACATTTGATTGTGTTGCTTATTCACACATTCCTGATGTAATGCGGACAAAAATTAATGATAAATTTGAAAAGTGCATTTTCATCGGATACAGTGAGCAGAGTAAAGCTTACAAGCTTTACAATCCAAAAACAAGGAAGATTGTGATAAGCCGAGATGTTCGGTTTGACGAAAAGGCTTCTTATGATGTTTCGGATGCAGCAAGCTCATCAAATTTGAAAGAACTCATTTTTGAAGAGAATGATTCGTCTCAAGAATCCATATTTGAAGCAAATTAATCTGCACAAGATTCACCAGTGCAAAGAAAAACGAGAAGTTTAAGAGATATCTATGATGCTACAGAAGAAGTGAACGGTGAGAATCAAGTGTTCTTCGCATTTTTTGCAGGAGAAGATCCAATTTCTTTTGAAGAAGCATCAAAGGAAGAAAAATGGATTGATGCAATGAAAGAATAAATCAAGGCGATTGAGAAAAATGAAACATGGGAGTTGACACCCTTGCCATCACACAAAACTCCAATTGGTGTGAAATGGGTGTTCAAAATAAAGACAAATCCCGATGGTTAAATCAACAAGCTAAAATCAAGATTGGTAGCTAAAGGCTACAAACAAAAGGAGGGTGAAGACTTCAATGAGGTATTTTCACCCGTCTCTCGTCTTGATACAATTCGATTGATTATTTCTCTTGCTGCTCAAAATGGTTGGAAACTATTTCAAATGGATGTGAAATCAGCTTTCTTGAATGGTGTCATTCAAGAAGAAATTTACCTTGAGCAGCCGCCTGGATTCGTTAAAAAGGGTGAGGAGGATAAAGTGCTTAAACTTCGAAAAAAACACTTTATGGATTGAAGCAATCGTCTCCAGCATGGTACGAAAGAATTAATGCTTATTTAAAATGTGGCTTTGAAAGATGTCCATTTGAGCACACTCTCTACATAAAAATAAATTCAATTGGTGGGATCATGTTTGTGAGTCTTTATGTTGATGATCTAATTTTCACCGGAAATGATTTTGAGATGCTGGCAGACTTTAAGATCTCCTTGATGAATGAATTTGAAATGACCGACTTGGGAGAGCTATATCATTTTTTGGGAATTCAAGTTCAACAATCAAAGAGTGGAATTTTTATTTCACAAGAAAAATGTGCAAGTGAGATTCTAAAAAAAATCAAGATGGAGCATGCTAATCCAGTTTCTACACCTTGCATTATGGGTTTGAAATTGAGCAAAAATGGTGAAGGAAAACTAGTTGATTCAAATATGTTTCGAAGCTTAGTTGGAAACTTGATGTATTTTACAGCAACTAGACCTGACATCATGTTCGCAGTGAGTTTGGTGAGTAGGTTCATGGAAACACCTTACTCAAACCATTGGGAAGCTGCAAAGAGAATCCTTGATATGTCAAGGGAACTATTGATCATGGAATTTTTTATGAAGCAAATGTTCATGTTAAACTTGTTGGCTACACTGATAGTGATCTCGGTGGAGCATTGATGATTCAAGAAGCACTTCAGGTTATGCCTTCAACCTCGGAAGTGGAGTTATCTCATGGTGTTCTAAGAAGCAACCAATTGTGGTACTCTCCACCACCAAAGCTGAGTATATTGCTGCTTCTTCGGCTGGATGTCAAACTTTGTGGCTAAGAGGAATTCTGGAAAATATAAAATGCAAACAACATGGATCCACAACTTTACTCTGTGATAACAGTTCTGCAATCTCTATTGCAAAAGATCCAGTTTTGCATAGAAAATCAAAGCACATCCGTTTGCGGTTCCATTTCTTAAGAGAGTTGGTGAATGAAGGAGAAATCAACATTAAGTATTGCCGCACCGATGAACAACTTGCAGATATTTTTACAAAGCCATTTGGAGGACCCGTTTTCTCAAGAAATGTTGACGCTCTTGGAGTTAGAAGCAAATTTGATTTACGGGAGCCATTGTTGGAGTAAATCAAATTCGTTATTTTTAGACACCAACCTTTCAATTTACATTCATGTATTCTCCAAATGCATGAACATGGATATTTATTATGGTTTGAATTTAATAGGTTAATGTATTAGAATTAATTGTTGGTGCATGTATTAGATATATATTCATGTAAGGTATCACCTATAATTACCCTATGTTAAGTGTTCATTTGTAACAACGCAAGCAAAAGTGAATCAAGGCCAAAGGCAAAAGTTCACATATTTATCTATTTTATCCAAATTCTCTTTTATAATTTCTTTCAATTTTAACAACACGCACGTTTACTGCGTGATTCGTACCTCGGCGCGAGTAGACATGTTGAACCGGTTAATAACCGACCGGCTTATTAACTGGTGGTTAAATTAACCGGTTCAACACTAACTGTAACCTAACCGGCAGAAAATCGGTTAAGGTTACGGTTAAACCGATTAACCGAAAAATCGGCGGCTGACCGTCGATCTTTATTTTTTTTATTTTAAAAGGAAAGCAGTCGATCGACTGAAGGACAGAGACTGTAGGTTTTGCGAAGGGCAGTCGATCGACTGAAACTCTGTCGATCGATAGGCTTTCGATCGACAGAAAAGCAGTCGATCGTTTTTGTTTTTTTTTTGGAAAAAAATAAGTTTAAAAAAAAGGACTTGATTTTAGTTCTAATATTAAAAATTAAAATTTTAACTTTTAAAATTAGAATTAACTTGTCTACGTATCCTCGTAAAGGAATCAAAATCCATATAGTTCGATTTTATTTTTATTTTTTTGAAAGAAAATAAGCTAAAAGGACTTGATTTTAATTCTAATATTAGAAATTAAAATTAAAATTTAACTTTTAATATTAGAATTAAATTATCTATGTATCCTCGAAAATGAATCAAAGTCCACGTAGTTCTTATACTCACCTCTCTTACCTAGATACCTATTCGTCGTTGTCGTTGCTTCGCGAAGTGGTATCGTAACAGTCGCTCTCTTCACCTTCATCCAATTGCATTTCTTGTTCTTATTTTTTGGCTTTCACCCAATCGTTTATCAAAATTTGATTTTCCAGATTTTTTGGTGTTAAGGTAGGCCGACGCTCATCTAACAAATAGCCTCCGTGTTGAAAGCTTATTCAACAGAAACTGTTGAAACAGGAACGGCAAGAACCTCCTTGGCAATTCTAGAGAGTGTAGGAAAAATACTGGCCACTTTCGACCAAAACTGAACAAGATCGTTAGTAATACCATCGGGCTTTTTTGGAACCGAACTCGATTCAAAAGCCCATAAATAACAATATAATTCCATTGGTCGACTAGCACTAGTCCTTTGCCATTTTCTCTTAGTATCTTCAATCAACCTCATATATGGGGCTAGAGCTTGTCGAGGGTTGTTGGGTCTTGTATTAGAAGTGGTGGGAGAAGGGGAAAAGGAAGGGGACACATTAACATTACTAGAAGATTCATTGTAATCTTTAAAAAGTTGAAAAAGATTATTGTGCTTGGTGAGGGTTAGGAATTTCAATATTTGAAGTTTCTAAAAAAGGTCCTAATGAATCGTAATAAACTTTAAGTAAATTTTGTAAACCCTCCATCCGATAATGCGGGTCTAAAATTTTTTCAATCAAAAAAAGTCGGGAATGTACAAAAAATATTTGACCCATTTACTCAACATACTAGAAATACATTCACCTAATTCAGAGTTATCGAGTAAAGCAGTGCTAACAAGTACAATTTGAATACATTGATCAACAAGTAGTGTGGAGGTAGGATAATAAACACCGGATAAAATCACAGTGGCGTCATTAAAAAGTTTTTTAAAGGGACATCATATTATAACAATCATCCCACATATACAAAAAAAAAAAGAAAAATCGACATCTTGATTACCAAAAAATGCACACAATGCATCTCTATATTGATAAGAATCATGAAGCAATTTATAATTAGAGTTCCAACGATTTGGCACATCGTTTGAAGAAAATTTAGATGCAAATCATTGGCTCAACAAAGTTTTCGCCTTTTTTTTTTGAAGCAAATCGTGGGAACGTAGATAATATATAGCACTTCTAATCGGTTGAATTTTAGATTTAAGAAGATTTAAACCATCTTCAACACATAAATTCAAAATATGACAAATGCATCTAAGATGAGAAAATTTGCCGCCAATAGCGGGTTGACAAAAAGCTTTTAACATATCTAAATTAGTCATATTAGCGGCAGTATTATCAAATGAAATTGAAAAAAAAATTGTTACCTAAATGATACTCGGACAAAACAGTGGCTATTTTGCGCGAACTATTCACCGTCGTATGCTGACTATCAAACTTTCTATATACAATTAAGCGTTTTTGCAAAGTTCAAGAATTATCAATCCAATGGCAAGTAATTCCCATATGATTATGAAAGGAATCCGTCCAAATATCAGAACATATAGAGACACTATGAGGCAAACTATCAAATATTGAAATCAAATTCAATTTATAGTCACCGACCATTTTTTCAATATCGAGAGTCAATTTATTTCGTGAAATTCTAGTGCTAAATGGATTAAATGCACCCCTAGTATAATTTTCATAATGATTACTATGCATATGATTAAAAGGAAGACTCATAACAGAATTAAAAAACACAAATCGGCGATTTGAACCGCCGGTTCACGGTTTGAGAAATGCTCAAACCGTAATCGAACCGCCTTATTAGCGGTTTCGGTTCGAACCGTGGTCAACAGTTAATCGAACCGTTTACCGCCAATTCGAACCAGTGATTTGACCGGTTTGTACAAACTGCTGAACACCTCTATTCACAAAGATGATTTATTAATATATAATTACAATAATATTGTTAGTATGTATACATCCATTTTTTTCTAAAAACGAGGTCTCAATTGATAATGATCACTTCGATCCTACAACATTGTATTAGGTGTCTTTCTCTTTATTTATTTATTTATTATTTTTTTTTTTTTTTCAAAGTGATGGGAATCACAAATATATCATTTAAGGTGTGTTTATAATATCTTTTGGACCTAGACGTGATTAGTCCATTTGAATGATATAAAGTTATTGTTTGGAATGGATTTTAGCAAGAATTAAAAAAAAAAATGGTTATAGGCCGTCAAATCATGTTTTGATAGTTAGAGTTTGTGGTATTATTATTGACAGGATGATTGATCTAACAATTTCTTTTCATTATTATATTGATAGATTAAGTTGGGTGCCAATTTGTTAGTTTATGTATGTAATTTTAAGGCGTAAAATAAATGTGAGATTTTAAAGTCCTATTCTCTATGTGGTTACAAAAGGTCAGACCAAACACACTGGGACATGCTAAAATGTTACTCCCTCCCATTCATATTAAGTGTTGTTGAAATTAAAAAGAAAATTTGAATTAACTGTTGTTTCAGAACTTTTTACTCATTTCATTTCTTTCAACTTTATCTCTACTCATTTAAAGAAAAAAAATAAATTTATAGTAATAAGATGATTATTAATAAAAAAATAAGAGAATTTAATTAAAAGTATTATTAATTAATTAAGGATATATTCTTATAAGAACTTTCTGTTTTTTCTGTTTCTTCTTTTCTTTCTCTTTTCTTTCATTAAGTGAGTTGAGTAACATGAAAAGGAATCGAAATACATGTATACAATTACATATACTAATTGTGAGGTGACAAAGAAACAAAGTGCACAAACTTTGGGGGCTAAAATATAATTATCTTAACGTGATTTGTTAGTTTTGCTCACACACGAAACAGTTAAGGCCCGTGTCGCGCTATTTTAGTTTTAATTGAAAAGAAAAGTTTGACAAAAGAATCTTTTAGATTGAATACTATGAAAAATAGATATTGTTCGAATGATGAAATTAAATAGAAAATTTTCGGCGCCCTCCAATTTTCTTTATGCATAAATGTCTGGTTACATTACAACATGTTGACTGTCTAATATTTTTGTTAATTTTTAAACATTAGTGTTTTTTTTGTTGTTGTTGTTGATAATTTATTTGTAGAACTTTTTAATTACAGTGCATTGTTATTTTATGGTTTAATGAAACAACTAAGAGAATGTGAGCTCCTAAATAGATGTTGAGATCAGCCTATATGCATTCTTAAAAAGGTGGAGAAATCACACATTTTCAAAAATAGGTTTTATTTCAACAACCTTCTTTATTATTTTTAATTTTAATTAACTCATTACTAATATTTATAAGAACTTTATCTTCTTTTATCTAAATACTTCAACCATTTTTTTAAATAAAATTTAATATCTTGATACGTTTTAATACATTGCATATATATATATATATATATATATATATATATATATATATATATATATAGATAAATAGATAGTATATAAATAAAATTATACCCCAAAAACATTTTTGGACTCCACTCCTATATGAATGTCTTCACTGATTAAAACTAAATTGTACATAATTTATTGATGAATTTTTTTTTTAATAAATAAAATAGGCGGAGTTCTAAATACAGCAGAGTGATAAGATAGAGATGAAAAACGAGTAAAACAAAAGGACTTGATCGAAATAATACATGACAATTATTTGAACACCATTTGGCATTAAAATTTGTCATTTGGGTCCATTGTTCTTGTGGATTAAAGACTATTATGACCTGCGGTTTTATGCGACATGGTTAGGAAAACAGAGGGTACATTTATCTTTTCTCAATTCTCATGGAGTTCCACCCAAATAATAAAAATGTCTGCCCACAAGATATTGGATTTGACATTCTACCCCTGTATTTTGTAGTGATGAGAATTCTGCCCCAGTACTATATTCTTCTTCTTCTTTTAATAGAGTTTTTTTATTCTACTATAAATGTCTTTACACATTTTAAAAAAAATGATAATAATAAAACGTATTTAGATATATTTTAACGTATATTTTTGTTTAGTTGTTTCTTCAATCTTAATCAAGCAAATCAAGATATTTAAAAATACAAGTCACAATTATTATTTACCGATACATATTCATAAAAAAAATCTCGATATAAAAAATTTTCATAATCTGAAAGTGCCTAATAAAATAAATTATTATCATTTAGTAAAACCCAAGTGCAATTTACGCAAGTACATAGTTCAAATATTTGAGATTAATATAATACATTCAATTAATATCTAAAATTCAAAAAATACCGATTTTTAGAGATGTAAACAAATTAAATCAATCCAAATACGTTATCATTCGAGCATGTTTAAATTTTATGCAAATTTAATCGGTAATAATGCAATCGACACTATTTTTAAACGAGTTGAAGACAAATCAAGCTGGAGTAGCTTGATTTTCTACCAGTCTTTATTAATTTTTCGTTTTACCAAAATAAATTCCAGTTGTCAGATTATTAAGCAATCGATTGTAATAAATTGATTTGCAATTTAGCATAATACTTATTTATTTGTATCAGAAATCAATTTACAAATAAGCTTAGGGCTCTCTAAGAATAAGCCAGGAGACAAGGGGCCGCCAGTGCAAATATTATCCACAGTAAATGGCATATACCAAAAGAGCCCCCATTTTCTGAATTTAGCTCTCTCTCTCTCCTCTGTCTGAAATCGTGTTTGGTCTGCTTTTCTTGGACCACCCTTTTCTTCAACCCTTCTTCGTCCCCCTTTTTTTTTTATTTTTTTTTTCTTTTCTTTTTTCCCCCCTTTCTTCGAAGTGTCACTCGTTTCCTATTACTCATTACTCGACACTCTGAGAAATACAGAGAAGAGAAAGAGTGAGTGTTACAAAAATGGGTTGGTTTCTTTGTTCTGGAAAATCGAAGAAGAAAGCAAACAAAGGACAGGACAAAAAGTCTGATGATCAGATCCCGTCAAATATAGGTAACTGTGAAATTAAATTTATTTTTTTATTAAAATGTTTTTTGGAACTAATAATGTATCGTGGGCTTTCAAGATTTTAGCTTTTTTGAGCTCAGACCCTATAAAAGTTAGTGTTGTGATTTTTCTGCATTTTCGTTAGGTCATTATGGCTAGATTATTTGGGCATGTTTTAATTTCTCGATTCCACTTAATTTTGGTGAAAATGCTGTGTGAAAAAAAAAGAAAAAAAAACTTTATTATAGTTATTAATTGTTGGTTTATATTAGTGTGGTGTCATGTTCTACTCTCAGATGAGGATTTTAGGCAATTTTTTCTCCTATACATGCTCTTGGCATTGACTGGTTTCAGATTAGTTAGTGTTGAAATTGGAGATTTATTGTGCTCGAAATCAATTAATTGTGAAAGGCTGCTCTATTTTATGAACTTTATCTATTTATAGATGAATTTCGTGATGAGGCTATATTTTTTGAATTTGTGAACCGTAACTATTTAAGTGCATCGGATGCAGAAAAGCTAAAGGTGAACCCTTCATTTGATTTAAAAAAGGAAGCTTCTAAAGATGGAGGGTCGGGTCATATTGCTGCTCACACGTTCACATTTCGTGAATTGGCTACAGCTACCAAGAATTTTCGGGCCGATTGTCTTTTGGGCGAAGGTGGATTTGGACGAGTGTATAAAGGACGGCTAGAGAACACTAATCAGGTTCGTTGCTCGAATTATTATTATTATTTTTTTTTTTTTGATTGTTCTCATTCAAGATTTGAATAGTTAGTATGGAACATTTCATACTAACTATAGTTTCTTTTAAAACACTTGATTTGCAGTTAATTTGTTGCCTTGCRGATTTTTGCAAGTTCAACAAATAGTTTGTGGTCAAACCTTAACCCGCTATCCCATTTTTCTGTAGATTGTGGCTATAAAGCAACTTGATCGGAATGGTTTGCAAGGTAACCGGGAATTTCTAGTTGAAGTGTTGATGTTAAGTTTGCTTCATCATCCAAATTTAGTCAACTTGACTGGATATTGTGCCGATGGAGATCAGAGACTTTTGGTGTATGAATACATGTCGTTAGGATCGCTCGAAGACCATTTGCACGGTACTTAATACACATTATTTGCTTGTTGCTTTTGTTGAAGATGATTTTAAAAAAAATAGTTACTAACTCACTTGTATGTATGAGTTGTTTGATTCATAGTTTTGTTTTGATGTAAGTGATAATGAGTTATGTAAATTAGTAGTATTGCGACTATTAAAAAAACTCTAATAATTTAGTGAGATATTAAATAATCAATCAATTGATAAATTTTTTATTAATTCAATAATGTATTATTTATTTTCACAATGAATACATTGATTAATTTATTATGATGCATTATTTAATGTCTCATTTTGTTCAATGTACTGCATTTAATTGCTCAATGTGTTTATATATTTAAGTGATACCATTTCAACAAGAGACTGGGTCATCTTTTATGAAGCCATGTACTATGTTTTAAGGCGTTATTAATTTATATATTGCAAGAGATCTATATAAATTCTCATATATGTGTTTTATAAATTTAATTGTCAAAGTGGGGACTGACTAAATTTTTTTTTATTTAAACAAGGTTATTAATTAATCAACTATTAAATTATCGAATTTCTACTATTGTTAACTATGACAACGATTAACTAGGGGGGCATTGCTTGTACTAGTTACCATTATAAATTTTAAACTACAACATTTCTTATAGTATCTAATTGTTCAGTCCATTATATAATATTATTGTGTTTAATTTACATTTCAAAACAACAACAACAAACAAAGGTTAATGAGTAACGAGCTTGTTCTTGCACTGTCCAGACCTGCCCTCGGACAAAAAGAGACTYGACTGGAACACGAGGATGAAAATAGCAGCTGGCGCCGCGAAGGGCTTAGAGTATTTGCATGATAAAGCCAATCCGCCCGTTATATATCGAGATTTAAAGTGCTYGAACATTTTATTAGACGAGGGGTATCATCCAAAGCTTTCCGATTTTGGATTGGCCAAACTAGGACCCGTTGGAGATAAGACACACGTTTCTACTAGAGTGATRGGAACTTACGGTTATTGTGCGCCTGAATATGCAATGACTGGACAGCTCACTTTAAAATCAGATGTTTATAGTTTCGGAGTTGTGCTTTTGGAGATTATTACGGGCAGAAAAGCTATCGACAATTCAAGAGCTGCTGGGGAGCACAATCTTGTTGCATGGGTAAGATAACTTCTTTTTTTTTTGTATATTTGATTCGTTTTGCTTTAATGATATGGCTACTCAACGGTTTATTGAGCTTTCTTGATACTCGTGGGATTACATAAGGTTTATTATATAACTTGAGCATGCTCATCTTTGGAGTATGCTGTAAGGCGGCGATTTGTTTGATTTTTTTTTATTTTTTTTTTTTTATCTTTTTGAAGAGATAATTTGGTAGAATATAATATGGTAATGGAATTGGAAATGGGCAACTGGTGAAAATTTATTAGATGTTCTGTTGGGAAAAATGATCTGATTTATCAACTGTAAATTATGGTGACAAGGGGAAACTGAATGATAGGAAAACAGTGAAATCATAGTTTATAATATTATATAAAAGTATACTTTTAGAAAACTTTATAATGAAACTATCTAAATAAAAGCTTTTGAGTTGTTGAACATGAATACCTAATTACCTATGCTTGAGATGTGGAAAATTGTTTAGTCTACTAAGGAGGCCCGACTGTATTTTGTTTAAAGACAAACATGATTTTTTTTCTATGTAAACTTCCGTCGTAAAATTTCCAATCGTTTATTCTTAACAGTAACATATTTGGTTCAAAGAGAGCTAATGAGATTGTGTTTGTTGTGTTTTATTATGTGCATGCAAACAGTTTTGTTAGCAATAGGTAAGACTTTATTTTATTTTTAGCTGGCATGTCTATTCCACAGTTCTATTGATCTTTCTTAATACATAAGTTTTATAATATAACTTGAGCATGTTCAATTGTTCACCTTTAGATTATGAAGGATTCTTGTTACTTGCACTAGCTACAATCTTGAAATATGTTTCAGATTATATTGGAATGAGTGGTTTCGTTTTGGGCCATTTTAAAGAGATGACTTAGGGAGGGAGTATTTAACTATTATAATTGGAAATGTGTAGAGAATGAAAATTTATTTACATATTTCGTTAGGAAAAATAATGTGTTTTTTTTAGGAATCATTTTCCTATGTACATGTGTTTGTTGTCTTAACACTTCCAATCGTTTATTCTTGCCGGTAACATAGTGGATTCAAAGAGAGCTAACAACATTGTGTTTGTTGTGTTTTGTTATGTGCATGGTTGTTAGCAATATTAAAGATTATTATATGAGTAATAATTTATACGCCCTCTTTGCTAAATTTATTGCTTCTAAGTAAATGTCCCAAGACCTAAATTTATGTATTCATTTATTTATTTTTGTGCGTGTTCATGAAAAGTAAGTTCTTCCTTTTCATGCAGGCTCGTCCGTTGTTCAAAGACCGTAGAAAGTTCTCGCAGATGGCGGACCCTACGCTCCAAGGCCAGTACCCACCTCGGGGCTTATACCAAGCTCTAGCCGTTGCAGCAATGTGCGTTCAAGAGCAACCCAACATGCGGCCTCTAATAGCCGACGTGGTAACAGCCCTATCTTATCTCGCTTCCCAGAAATTCGACCCCGAGACACAGCCGGCCCAAAGGCCTACTTCGGGCTCGTCCACTCCAAGAATCCGAAGGGAACTTCGATAGATATAGCAAGAAGTAAAAAAAAATATTACCCTATCTCGTCTTGGTTTAATTATTAAGAATAGAAAAACAAAAGAGAAAAAAAGGAAAAAAAAGAAAAGAAAAAAAAAAGAAGGAAAAGAAAGGGGGGGTTAGTTGAATCGCGAAACCACACCGTGTTAATTTTGTGAATGTTTTTCTTTGTAGTTTTGTCTAGGGTTTATTCGTATTCTTCGTTTATCTTTATTTATTATCGGGGGTTTTCTTGCTATTGTATCCTTTCGAGTATGATCATATTTTGGAGATGTGTTAGCCTTTGGACGTTTGAGGATTGTTGGACAGTGATGGGCTGTTTTGTATGTAAGCGTTATAATGTAAATGGCTATAAACACCATACTATTGACACTTTTATTTAGTACCTAAATTCCTTGGATTTGGGTGGCTGCTTGCCTCCATTGTAATAATCCATTTGCTTCATGTTCCATTTCTGTATTTTATATTTAAATTCTAGGACCTTTATCTTTTGGGAGTGACCCACGAATCGAATTTCCTTGAACATCAAGAGTTGCCAATGAATTTAACGAGACTTTAGGATTAAATTCCGCTGCAGAATCGAGGCTGTTGTGCGAAATGTTGATTGCCCGATAGGTCGAGGTACCATAAACTATCGAAAAAATTCAGAAACTTTGGAAATCTGAAAACGTTGCACTTACGCATCACTAATTTGCCCAAAACGGTGAAAATGAAGTGCTTTCTTTGTCGTCACTTTTATTAGACTCTTCAGTAAAATCGACCTTATTCTCGGAAAGATCCAGCTCATTAAGAGAGCTAGTCGACAACAATCAATCGGGAGCAAATCCTCGAATTTGGTTGTTTGAGAGATTCAGATTCCTAAGTAGTTCTTGTTTCTCGAGAAAAGTGGGAAATTCGGTTAAGTTGCATTTGCTCAATTTAAGTTCCTAAGTGTTGATTCCATAAGTGTTGATTCCTAAGAGGTTCTATGAGACTAATAGAAGCAAACATAATTTGTAGGAGCAGCGTGCGGCTTTTGTCGCGAAGACGGTATTTATTTTCTATCCCTTTAATTTTACTTTTTATAATAAATTCATGACAATTTTCATATACGATATGCTTAGCTAAATTATTTCTTCCGATTTTGGGAATGTTGAAGTTTAATAATTTGATTATATTTTAATTAATTTCTATAATATTTTTTTTTATTATTTTATGGAGTTTATTGTGTTATTTTGTTTACTTAATCATGATGTATTTTTACTTCTTACAGTTTGATCACCTGAATTAGGTTTTAAATGTCTATCGTTAGAATTAGACCTTCAATCCGTAATTGTTATCGTGTTTGATTCGCTTGTAGTAATTAATATTCGCACTATTAGGAATAATACGAACTAAGTTAATAAACCGAGCTTGTGAGTTTATTATTTAGATTAGCCTATTTTTCTAGTTCCAAAAGCTGTTATTGAATTAAATCTACAAAGATTATTTTAGGTTGTCCAATAATTAGACTTAATTGGAGAGTTTATTTCGATTAATAACTGAGGTTATTGTTATTTAAGGCTAGTAATTGCGAAAAAAATAATAGGATTAGCTGTCATAATTGATAGATTTAGGGGATGCTTGGTTGGAGGGTTTAGAGAGTAGGGAATGGGAAACACTATTAAAGTGGTGCTTGATAACTACCACACTGTGGGTTTGATTGCCCAATTTTTGGTATTGAGCCATACCCCCCACAAACATGGGTTATCAAACCCATTAACCTCCACAATTAAACCCATTCCCATTCCCATTCCCATTCCCATGAAATTCACCAAGCATCCCCTTAATCTATCGAGGGTATAGACGGAATCGTGAACTAGAGCTTTCTTTATTTATCTTATTCATATTTTCATTGCGCTTTAGTTTATTTTTATTAGTGTTTTATATAAAAACCAACAAATCCACTCTTCGTTAGTAAGGTTTATTATTTCAATTAATATTAATTAGATTATTACAATTTAATTCACACCACTTGTGGGATCAATCCTTACCAATACTACTAATTAGTTGAGGAAAAAAAAGAAATTACAAATATTAATTAAGTAATTTAGTTGGATTATCAACTTGAAATATGGGGGATGAAATTGAATTGGATGTTCACTTTGTGAAAAATTTTAATGCATTTACTTTGTTTTTTATGTATAAATATTGTCATTTATGAATTAAATATATCGATTTTACATATATAATCAACATTTAATTTAAAATATGACTATCACCTTTTAAATTAACATTATCAATTTTTTAATAAAAATTATCACTTTATGTTTCATTTATTTATTCGTTTTGTGAAATTTTTAATTGCAATTACTTTGTGTTTTATTTATGTAGATATGTTGTCACTTTTGTTCAAAAGAATGTCATTTTCGCTTTTAAAATAATGTCAATTTTATGAAAGTTTGCTTGTTAAAGTTTTTCCCCCCAATTTTAGTTTTCTGCTTAATTTTGGAATAGTTTCTTATAGATTTTGTGAACTTTTAAAATTCAAGTATTATCTTTTATTTATGTAGTAATATTATCACTTTTGTACTAAAAATTATCACTATAACAAATATTCAAGCATTTAGTTTAAAACAAAGTCATATTTTCAGTTGATATTGTCATTTTTGTATTAGAACGTGTCAGTTTTGTAATAAAGTTTGTCACTTACTAAAATTTATCACTTTACAAATTATTTTTTTATCAAAATTTTGACGTATATGTCACTTGTGCACTAAAAAGTGTTAAAACAATCACTTTCGCACTTAATATTGTCACTTTTTCACTTAATATTATCACTTTTTCACTCAAATATGTCACTTTTATACATTATATTACAATCAGTTATATAACTTAAAATATAATAATGTATTATTGCACTAGAAAAACGTATTGCATTAAAAACTATCATTTTTACATTTATGTAAAGTGACACTTTTTAGTTCAAAAGTGACACTTTTTGAGAGCAAGAAATGACAATATATACACTAACATATTTACACTTTTTCTTTCCAAAACAAAATATTAGTTTTGACAAGTACACAAACAACGACAATCAAGAAAATATCACAATAATCATAAACAGAACATGATTAAACATTATAAATTACAAACTAAACATTCACACGATCACCATCAGATCATCATCCTAAAATATCCTGAGCAAAATAATTTACTTAAATCCGAATCAAAAAGATTTAAACGAAGCATTTAAACTAAACAAATTAAAATAGTTAAGTTTCCCAAAATATACATCTCCGAATCTCTTTGTTGAGAACCGAACAATGCTCGACGCAGCATTAGCAGCTTTCGAACTCGTAAAATTAGTGCTAACCTTATTACTCCTCGCACCAAAATGGCTCTTCTTTGACACTCCAGTTTCAGCTTTTACACTATTGATTATCTCTTGTTTTCCAACTTCCTTCTTTTGGGAATAACAAAAATCGAGCCACTCTCCATAGCATTCAAAATACTGAATTCGGTATTCTAAATACCGAAATACTCATTTATTTTAAAACTCAAAAATCAAATTCTCAAACAATAATATCTTATAATTAAATAATTAAATATTACTAATACAATATAATAATACACTATCGCCTACTTTAAATAATACACTATCACCTACTTTTCAGACATGATTTGACATCAAATATAATATAATAATACATTATCACCCACTTTTCTGACATGATTTTACATCTATATTAAAAAGTAAATGATTCTGAATACTATAACAAATAAGAATTCTTACTAATTCTGAATTTTTTGAATACTATAACAAACAACAATTCTTACTATTTAAAAAATTTTGAATACCTAAGATTCTGAATACTAGAATTTAAAATACAAACGAATACTAGTTTAAACAGACCGTAATCTCGAATTCACGCTCCTTCATCGTACGCGTTGTCGTACGCGTTGTCGGCCAAAAATCTCATCAAACCCTAGAATATGCTAGTACATACAAATATATACTGAATTACGTGGGAAAATGAGAATTCAAGAAATTCACTAATTGAATTTGTTAAATAAAGTATGGGAAAATAAAATTAAAAACCTGATCGTCGTGTCCACATATTATCCCGGAATCAATTCTCTAATAAAAACTATTGAACATCTAATAAGAAAAATTGGTGAATTCACGTTTTGACCATGTAACTAAATGGATCTGGTCCATGATATGACAATCCTGATTTCCATTGCAATGTTATCTATAACTTTACATAAGTTATTGATAATAACTTAAGTTATTCTTCAAAAAAAAAATAAAAATATTAATAACTTTACACAAGTCTAAGTGTATTTAATGATATCCTTAGTAGTGAATATTTGTGACATTTATAATTAACGTTAATATCAAATTTACATAGAGAACCCAAATTGAATAAAGTAAAAGTGGGTTGGATTGGAAATCCATGTCCAAACCAGATTCAAAGTATGTACAGTTGCATTTGATGGGGCAAGAAATATCCAAATATAATATAAGTTGGACATGTATTTTCAGAAAGATGACGAATTGTCTTATCAAACTTTACATGGAAATCAAGAATTATAAAAAGTTTTACAAAATTTGCCCTGAAGTTTAGCCTAATTACAAAAACAAAAACCCAATTATCTTAAAATTACAATATCAACCTAATATTTTTGTTGCCGAAAACCAAAAATATGTTCCTTTTTATGCTTCTTTTCACTCCCAAGCTGTTATTGATGAAATAACAAACAAACAATCAAATATTTACCAGTTCTCTCAGAAAGAAAAAAAAAAGGATAAAATCTATATAGCTCCTGTAGTGTCCGCGCGAACAGAATGTATCCATACTCGATAAATATTTATTTTTATTTATTCATACATTCTCGGCTACATTATGACCATTGGCCGCCTCGCGCTCAAGGCTTAAATTTTGTCCCTCTTTTGAAGATTTCTCATCATTTCGCTCCTCAGCACCAAACGAATTCCCCTGCTGCATTTAAAAATAAATAAATAAATAATCAAAGAAATGAAATATAGCGCAGCAAGTGCCGTTTGACATATAACTCAAAAGGCTGTTATGGTGCCAAAATAACAGTATGATCTTTTCAAATCTTAATACATTTTACCTTTCTGAACTAGGGCCAAAAATATATAATAAAATAAAAATAATAACTATCTAATCAAAATTGTTTAAATAGTTATGAGATCAATTTTTATCTCGGTTATATGTTAATTCTTAATAATGAAAATTAAAACTTTGAGTTGGGATATCAGGAGCAACAAATACAATGAGAGCAAACATATTGTTAACAAAAAATGAATACGCATGCAAGCAAAATTCACCTGATAAATAATAATTACAGGAATATTAATAATGCATGAATTGAAATCCATTCTACGCATGGAAAGAAATAGAAATCACTAACCTTGTTCTTGTCTCGCCATCCTAGTCCAAATGGTCTGGATAGCAAACTAATCTTTCTAGTAGCCACGTCTTGTGAAGGATCCTGATTACTTTGCTGTATCGATCTACAAAGAACACTTGAGATAAATATCGTGCCTAAGAATGCCCTAATTCGACTTTGGATATATATGGGGAATAATTGCAAAAACCACCTTTGAGGTGTAGCCAAATTAAATAATAATAATAATAATAATAATAATAATAATAATAATAATAATAATAATAATAATAATAATAATAAAATCCAACTAACGTTGAAAAAATCACATTTGTGGTTACTTCGTTCTTACATTTTACACCTAAACTTTATTAAATATTACACATAACCCCAGCTTTTGGTACATTTTACTTCTGCATGCCTCATTTTTTTCTTCTAAGTATTGCTTATACATTTGATAATAAAATACTTGAGACATCAGCAAATGATGTAGGGTTGGGCAAACCTAACGACAGAATCAAACCTCAAGGGTGGTTTTTGTAGTTTTCAAAGTTAGCTGGGTTTTTTTTGTTAAATACCCAAAACCTTGGGGGTTGGTTTTGTAATTATCCCTATATATGGTAAATATTCTAATTCAAAAATATATTTCAAAGGACAAATTGTATTATTACCGAGGAGATGAAAGCGCTTTGTGTTGTCCCGACTGGTACTGCAAGGTAGCTTCCAGCATCGACTCTGCCATAACCGCTCTCTTTTCCATCTCGACAAGGGCAACAGTTGCTTCTTCATACTTTTTCTGACAAACACCATAGCAACTCAATTTTTAAAAAAAGTCAAAGTCGGATATCTAAAGAAAAAGTGATTCTCAACTTCTAGCTGCTGAAATAACATACTGATTAGTGTTTAAAATGCCAACTTCTGATTATGAGTTACTTTTATAACTTAATAAGCACTTTTACAACTTATTCACCGAACAACCTCTTTAACTAATTCAACTTCTGTTAAAACAAACCTGAAGCACTTGAGCTGCGTATTTCTGGGCAGCAGCATCTTGCTCGGCAGATAATCGAGCATCCTCAGTCACCTTCTGTTCTTGTTCTACCCTCATTAAGATCTATAATAAAAACAGTAATGCAATAATTATCATGACGAACGCGCAAAATGTCAAGTGAAAATTCGACAATGAATTTTTTACAGCAACAGTTGTTATTTGTGTTTTTTACCTGAAGCATGGCATTCTCTTGTTCGTGTTTATCAAGAAGGACTTGACGAAGCTGAGAGAGCTCTTTCTCTAACTGTTCAACCTAAAGCCACAAACAAAAAGACGAACACTCGTCAGGTTGAAACAATTCAAGGAAAATTGCAAAAATAAGAACAATTCAAATACCTACTTTAAAAGCACGGTTAAAATACGTCACAATTTTGAAAGAAGCAAATGATATTTTCTCAATTCATGCAGTCAAAGATATTTAAGTTTAGAGGCAGCTTAACCGTTAGGCAGGTTCCCTAAACTAAATCTTAAAAATAAAAAACCCCGAAAAAAACAGAAAAGCCTAAAACAACTGAAAGCTAAAGTAGATAAAACTTGTGTACACCGCCTAACAGAGTACATTCCGTTAGGCAATGCCCCAATTTAATTTTTTTAGGGTTCTTTTTGTAGTTTTTTATTTAGTTTAGTTTTCTTAGGGTTTTCCTTTTTTTAGGGTTTTTACAGTTTTTAAGAATTTTTAGTCTTGTTTTTTTCCTTCTCATTTTTATGGTTCTTTTTAAATTTTTTAGTTAGTTTAGTTATTTGGGTTTTCTATTTTATTTATTATTTTTGGTACTTTTAAAAAAATAAAAATTAGTTTTAGGAGACCTAACTAACGGTTTCACTGGCTGAAAAGAGTGTGCCTCGAAAAACTAAACTAAACTAAATAAAAAACTAAAAAGAAACACTAAAATGTGGGCCCAGACAGACGGAATGAACTCCGTTAGGTGGGTCGACACAAGTTTTTGTCTTGATTATTGTATGGCGAGACCAATAAGCATCTTCTAGGGATGGAAGGGGGACCACAAAGATTTATCTTTAGGGGGAAAATAATGAATAGCTATTATGCACTACACACATTCAGATATATACTCTCTCTAAAGCAACAATTATAAAGAGATAAATAGAAAAATTGAAAATTAAAATTAGCAGCATGCATTGAGCTTTTGAGATACCCTTGCACTAAGTTCTCGCCGGTTATCCTGCTTAACCATCTCCATTAACGCTGTTTCAAGCTCCTCTGCTCTGTTAATTAAAAAAAAACTGATGTCAGATCAGTAATAAGAACTCGTCCATTTACAAATTGTATAGTTTGCACATGTGATTGAACTTCAAAGTTGTCCCCACCTGAGCTCAGCAGATCGTTTTCCCTCAATCAGCTTGCACATCTCAACCTTTAGCCACACCACCTGAATAAAAGCAATCCCAATAACGTTTGGCATGAAATATAGGGTTATATATAAGGTAACAAGCAGTCTAGGCACATTCTACCCATGCAACAAAATAAAATCTAAGAAAGAAAAAAATAATTAATTAATATAAAAATAAATAATAATAATAATAATAATAATAATAATAATAACAGATTTCTAAGGAAAATGCAAATAATAGCTACCTGCTCTTGAAGATCTTTAGCAGGATCTAACTCCATCTCACCGTTCAAGCTAGTGTATAGCTCATCCACGTCAGCAGAACCTGAACCTTGTTTCAAATTATACAACTTCGACCCCGGACCTTGAGAATATCTTTCTTCCAGTGCGGCCCTGACAGCTGGCCGGTGTTTATTTCGCAGCTCCTGCAATCTCTCCTCGTGAACATTCTGGTAACCCATGCATGCTGTCAAGACGAGCTGGCTGCTATCGAAGGTGGACCCCGCCAGTGATTGAAACAGCGTGACTGCATCTCCAGCATCCTTTGTCGTAACCAATGCAGGTCCTGCACAAAACTGAACAAATATAAGTTTCATCCTGTTAATATATATATATATATATATATATATATAAAGGGTTACCGAATTACAAAAAAGCCCATCTATCTTTCAAAATTACAAAAGGTGCCCCTCAGGTTGGATTTTGTCTTGTATTTTCCCGCTTCATAAGCAAAAATATTTCGAAACCCCACGATTCACATTTATAACGCGCGCACACACACACAATTAGCCCCTTAATTTTAACACTGAATCATACCTCGGGGGTATACTTGTAACTTTAAAACTTAGTTGGGTATTTTTTGCAATTATCCGTAGAAAATAAGGGGAGATAACTTGTCTTATTTTTTGTAATTATGCTAAACCTCAAGGGTAGTTTTTGTAATTAACCAAATAGAAAGCAGAAGAATATTTCTACCATTACCATATAACTCCATTAAAGCAAGTGCAGTCCGGAATAGCATTACACGATTTCCTTCAAAGAGGAGCACATCCCAGACTCTAAGAACTGATGAAGGCAGATAAAATCTAATCAGGTTTCAGGGTTTCGCAATTGACAAAAAGATAGCATAAAAATTAGAATGTGGGGCTTATCAAATAGCAATGATATATAAATTCTCAAATAATTTTTCAAAGGAATAATTACAAAATACCCTTGAAGTTTGACCTAATTACAAAAAGTGCCCAGCTAAATTTCAAAAACAAAAACACCCTTAAAGGGTTAAAAGTAAGGGTCCAACTGTTTGAAATGTTTTTGCTTTTGATGAGGTAAAAATGTAAGGAAAAAATAGTTTCTCAGGGTGTTTTTTGTAATTTTGAAAGTTAGCTGGGATTTTTTGTAATTAGGTCAAACCTCAAGGGTACTCTTTGTAATTAACCCTTTTTAAATAACAATTGCTCTCACCACTTTCCCATGGAAGCATATTCATATATATAGTGAGGAACCACGGCCCAGTCACCCATGACACCTGCACTCCCAGGTAATCCAGATGGTTTACTGTGTGCCGTACACACAAAAGTCAACAAGAAGCAGAAAACAATGATCGATCGAAAGCGATTTAAAAAAATAAAAATAACAAACCTAATTTGGGAAATTTTTCCCGCACCAACTCCTCAAGAACAAGCTGATCAACCTGTACAAAGAACCTTAATCATCTTACACCATTTTATTATGCTTGAATAAACAAAAGGCAATAATTAATTACCTGAGATTCGATCATATCTTCTGAATAATAGCCGTCAAAATAGTCATCAAGTATGCCCATCAAGGTCCTGAGATATAAGCAATTACTCAGATTTCAACTAGTTTCTTTTATATCGGCAACTTTAAAGTATTTCACAACAATGGGTCAAAATACCATGGATAAAAAAAATATTGAACCAAGATTTTTTTAACCTCACCAAAATGCATTTTCCTCTGGCATCAAAAGCAACAACAAGCCCGCGAAGAAATTCATGGCCTTCAAAAAATAAAGTATAGTTACAAAATTTCCATCAGTGATTGTTATATAAAATGCAAATTAAATAAAATTAACCGAATAGAAATACCTGACAGTAACCAACAGAGGGATTATGACGGGCATATGCTGTAAGTAAACGCCTTAAAGCATTTCTACCGTCCTCGTCTAAAGCAGGATGACCAGGAAAAGTTCGAGGCAAATCCTGTGTTAATAAAGTGGGCCGTTGGATTTCTAGTTGCAATCATCGTATTTTAAGCATAATTATATATAATACAGTGATTTCACAGGTGAAGAAGAATAACCTTCTCAATCTGAACTTTCCATTTTTCAGGTACACTAACACACTCTACATTTGTGTCGTGTTTGTTTTCATCTAGATCATTTTTCTTGATTTTTACATTGGTAGCTTGAGAAAGCAAATTCTGATAGTATTTATCCACGCGGCGTGCTCTGACACCAACAAAAGCCTGCCACATCTGTAATTCAAGCGAAAAGAGTATAAATAATCCGAAAAAATTTGTTTGGAAAACTAAGAATGAAATTTGAAAGTGTGATTGGATATGATATGAATATGTAACGATGAAAGCTAATGTGATGGCTCTATGTGATCCTGTGATTAAAAACTAATAAGATTGAATATTATGTTTGTGATATCAAGGATAAATTGCAATTTTGATCCCGTAACTCTGTGAGTTGGCAGTTTTAGTCCTTTAACTTTTTGATATGCCAATTTTTGTCCTTGGCGATTTTGCCCTTAGAACAAATATCAATATTAGTCCTATAACTTTTTTTATGGATATTTTAGCACTCAAGGACATTTTGGGACCAATGAAATATTAAAAAAAAAATTGTGACAAATATTGCACCAACTTGGAATTTGTAGGACAAAAGTTGCTCGGAACTGAAACTTAAATTGCAAAGAAAATAAATAAATAATAATAATAAATCAAAACTAACAGGACCAAAATTACTACATTGCATAAATTACAAGGCCAAAACTGATAGCTCATTATAGTTAGACCAATTTTGTAATTAAGCCTGATATTAAATTATGATGACAACAGTTATGACTTTATTTTTTATTTTTAATGGAGATGATTAATGATTGAAAAAAAAAAATGAGAGTGGCTGAATAGTGCATTTAACAAAAAAAAATCACAAGCGATCATTATTTTTCTTACCTCTCCCCTTAAAGTCATCGGAACCCCTCCTCGAACGAGACATTCGAGTTCCTCTTTTATTAATTCTGAACGAGCAACACCTCCCAAAATGCTAGTTTCTTCTGAAGTTATAATTTCTTGAACGGGGTCCGATTCCGATCGCTCCAAATCATAAAACTCTTCCTGATCAGAATCCTCTTCAGACACCACTTTTTCTCCCGGCTCGTCTCTTTTTATCAAACCGACCTTATTTTTCACACGACAGCTCATCATATCCTCTATAGCACGAAGAGACAGTCTGATCTCTGTCCATATTTGCTCATCTTTATTTTCTTCGTTCAAATTTATGGCATTGTTATTTACGGGTAATTGAGCAGACTCAGATTGCCTTTCCAGAAAGTCCTTCCACCTATCGGACCTTTCTTCCTCTTCTTCCTAAAAGCACATTAGGTGAGAAATATACTACTAAATTAAATAATGTAAACTAAGAAGGAAAATAAATATTATATAAGAAAAAGAGAGACAAACCTTGTAGATGTTAGCATATTGTTTGTATCTTTGAACGTGCTGAGGTCTCACTGCAAACCCATAAGCATCCCTGCTCGAGCATTTCATTTAAGGCTTTATTTATTTATTAATTTATCTTAAAGGCAAATAAGACTAACAGGAATTAATTTGACAAAAAACAGGATACAAAAAATGATCTATTTCAGAGATGATGGATTAAAAAAGAACAATAGCACTAACAATATATTTAAAATAATTCACATTTCTGGGGAACGATATATCAGACGATTGTAATAGTTCTTATTATGTTGCACACCTGCAAATTGCAGTTGAATTTGAAATTGCCGACTCGGTTTTAAACAGCAAAATTGACATTGCAAAAAGGTGTATTATTAGCATTGTGTGTTGGCATCGAATTCACCACACGCCATTTCACATATAATTCAAATAAAAAAAAATCTTGAATGCAATAATCAAATATCCTCATCCTTATAATCAGCAAAAACAAGATTATGCATCAGGTAAAATTATGGATATAAATAATGGCTATGTCAATTGAGCCAAAAAATTGTTTGCAAATATAACAAAGACAATTTCCAAAAAAAAAAGTCACAAGAAATCAAGAAAATATCTATACCCTCATTACTTACTTGAGTTTCAAAATGCTGCTGAACTAACAAATAAATTAAAAATAATAATAATAATAATAATAATAATAATAATAATAATAATAATAAAAGTAAAAATTACAATAATACCTCTTGTGATCAGAAGAAACAACTGCAGCCGGGTTCACCACAACCGCCGCCCCTTTAGCCCTCATTTTCTGGAACCAACAAACTATCAAACCCCTGTTTTAAGTTTTTAACTGGACCTCGCTACTCGATCTATCTTTCTGAATTCTAACTCTCCCTCTGAAATTTCTGCGACAACAAAAAGTAACTGTACAATCAACAAATGGTAAATGTTTTTTCTTGTTCTTCAGGAAGAACCAGTCTCACTGACCAAGTAAAATAGTAGCTGCGCGACGCTAGTGTGTGTACTGTGTGTAATTTAGTGGGGTATAAAAGCGAGAGAGAGAGAGAGAGTAGAATCCAGAGTGAATTTGCAGACAAAAAGCGGAAATCAAAGATCTTATGAATTTCATAAAAAATTGGTTGACTGATGAAAACTGCAGAGAAGTAAAAAAAGGTTTTCTTGGAACTCAAAATTGTACTATTTTAGGACAACTCCCGTATAATATTGCACTTTTGTTTTAAATGAAATTTGGAATATATGCATTTAATTGTATTAGTATTGGATAGATTATTAGTATATTAGTTGTTATCGAATAATTGATTGTATTAATTGGTTTGATTATTTTATTGTATTAGTTATTATTGGATAGTTGATTATATTAGATGTAATGGATAATTAATTATATTAGTTGGTTTGACTAACTGATTGTAATAGTTGTTTGTAATTAAGTGTTTAGTAAAAATTGTGAGCTTATAGTTTTTTATTGTGTAAAATGACAAAAAAAAAAACATTACACAATTTATTATTGGGTATTTCGTTTGTTAATAACATAGATTTATAATATATTGAATAATAAGAATAATATTTACGAAATAAATAATCATTATTTAATATTTGTTATATATATTAAAATTTTGATTCGCAAATCTTTAGTTATTAATATTATTAATTAAAAATAAATTATAAATATTTTTGTATGTAAATTAATATAAATTTATTTTTCTGTTTGGAATTTGAGGGTAAAATTGTCATTCAACTCACATTTCAAACATCTCTTCTAAAAAAGCTCATGTATGGAGCTTTTCCAAAATTAGATGTTTTGGACACAAAAAGCTATTTCTATCCTCTACTTACCAAACAAGTTAATTAGAGGATTTGACTGGTCAATCCTCTAAATTAAAGTCAAACATCTCATTTTACCCCAAACTTCTAACTTCCAAACACCCACAATGTTTATATAGGGCTCTATTTCGTGGTAATTTATTTAATGGACCCGTGTGCACCTAATATGGTGAACCCGATAAAAATTTGTAATCGTATCAGTTATATGTGATAATATATGTCAGTTATATGTGATGATATAGGACAAAAATTTAGGGTTTAGAATTTACTTTTTTATTTTAGAGTTTAATTTTTCATTTTAGGGTTTAGTTTTCATTTTTAGGCTGTAATTTTCCATTTTAGACTTTAATTTTCCATTTCGGGGTTTATTTTTTTATTTTAGGGTTTTTGTTATATATATATATATATATATAGGGTTGAATTCAAATGAAACTCTGTCATTATATGTGAACCTATAAACTTATCTTGACCATTAGATTGGATAATCTTAATGGTTGAGAACATGACATGTCAGCAGGGTAATTATGTAACGAACTGCATTAAATTAATAAAAATGGTATTTTGGACATATATCAACGTTTATGAAAAGCACTGCATTGCTCCTTAGAAAGCACAATGGTAAAGAAAAGAGTGCACTTCGACTGTATTAAAAAAGCATCGGAATTTTCGTATATAACTATTGTTACGTATGCAAATTCAAAATTTAAAATAAAATACAAATCTTTAACAAACCATAACTTTCTCAATTTTTATTCGTTTTAAATAAAATTTATACCAAATTAATCACATTCTCAAGATCTACGATTTAAAATACATATTGTATATTTAAAAATGTAAAAATAAATAAATATAATTAAATTTAAAAATCTGAATATTAAAAGCATCGCATATAACTAATTTTAGCACTACAGTACTGTATGAAAAAATATTGTTCTAAAAATCGGGTTAGGCGGTCGCCTAGGCGCTCGGTGCCCTCGAACCGCCCACGATTTTTGAAAATCGGGCAAAAAAATCGCCGGGGGAACTCGGCGCCCAAGTCGGCGCCTAGGCGCCAGGCAGTCAAATTTTTTTTTTTTTTATTTTTTTTTATCCAAGACGACGTCGTTTTGGTTTTAAATTTTTTTAAAGTCAATTCAATTGTTACGGGGCAAGAATTGGGACAGAACAGAAACAGACTGAGAACTCTTGCCCTTATTTAGTTATTTTGATTTTGTAATATGTGATATGGATTTATATTGTTTTGAATTTTGAATTGAACAATAGTTTTGAACTTATGATCATTACTTTTAGTTTTGAATAGTCATATACTTTATTGTGTAGCAGGTAGTATGTTGAACTATTAAATGTTGGATGTAATGTTGTAAATTAGGGTATTTATTCTCAATTCTAGGCCCCGCCTAGGCGCTAGGCGCTGGTCTGGCGCCTAGCGGCCGCCTAGCGATTTTTAGAACACTGTGAAAAACACTGTTATTTTACGAGTAAGAATTTGGATTTTTATTATATAACCAGTGCTTTTATAATAATATAGCAATGCTTTTTTTATATGTTGGCAGTGCTAGTTTTTTGGAGTGCTTTCTTAATATTGTTGTAGCGCTTTTTTTACTACACTACCACAGCTTTTTATTTTTCACCATCGCCGCCGTTCGAAATCCAGCCCCAAAACCCCCGACCATAGCCGTCGAGTGACAGCCGGCAAATAAAGGATCTAAACCCCAACCACAGCCGTCCGAATCAACCCCGGCAATCCAAAATCGCCACTATCCAATGACCCCACTGCTGCCATTCGCCGAATCCGCGGCCGAATCAATCCCGATCCGCGGCCGCATCACCATCCCCGTAAGCCATCGTCCCATTTACCGAACGGGTGGAGCGGCGCCGCACTTCAACCCCGATCCCCTTCCATAATCATAAAATAAAGGATGCAAAAAATTTCTCCCCATGTCTACGGCGGATTTTCGCAAGGCAGTGGCGGCAGGCATCAATACTACTGCTGCCAATGCGACCGCCACATCACCATCGTCCCACCGTCCTCACCCACCGCAGACCTCGTTTGCCCCGGCTGCCAAGGCAGCTCTCTAGAAGAATCCGACTCTCCACCCCCCTCAAACCCTTTCCCTAACCTCTTTTCGGTAGCCACAATATCCTCATCCCCGTCGTCCCCCACGGAGGGCTTGGCCTCCCCAGGTTCTTCCCCAACGCCACAATCCCCGATCCGCGGCCGCATCACCACCTCCGTAAGCCGTCATCCCCCTACTAAACGGAGTGGAGCGGCGCCGCACTTCAGCAGCCGGGCGACGTTCGAATGATGGAGGGGTTGCCGATATCCTGCCGCCCGGTTCACCGCCGACGACCGAAGGGGAGGGGCAACCGGCGCCGATTCTAACTGGAGAAGGAAGGAGATTGCAGATTTCTGATTTGGTTGGGGGATTTCTGAGACAGAGACCGCAAAGAGGAAGGAAGATTTGGTTGTGGGATTTGTGAGGCGGAGACCGCAAAGGGGTATTTGCAACAAGACATAAACCTCCTTTACCTACCATAATGTTAATTTAATAAAATTAAAAAAATAGAAAAAATCTTGTCCACACACATGATTAGATTTAAGGCTAAGATTAGTCCCTAGGTTCACATATAAGGATGAGGTTCTCATTTGAACCCAATCCTATATATATATCAATTATATGTTATGATATATACCGTTTAAATGTGATGATAGATTAAATTAATGGGTGCACCCAACAATGTGCACTCAGGTCCACAGTTTAATGAATTTTGCTTCGTTGATGCGTGATTGGGTAAATGTGTTAGGCTGCACAGTTTAACGAGTCTTGTTACATATTGGTGCGTGATTGGTTTTTTTTTTCTTTTTCTTTTTGGTGGTGTTTCTCAAATGGTAAATTTGTTAGGCTAAATTGATAGGTCCTAACCTGTCAGGCCATTTGATTCGAAATTATAATCTATTGATTTTTTACTATTCTCTCCGTCCCACAAAAATAGATAACTTTTATTTTTATGGAGATTAAGAAAAGTAGTTAGTATAGTTGAAGTATTAAATTTTACCTATATTTTCCGATTATACCCTTCCTTTTAACACTAATGACTCATTAAATAGGGGACACATTAGTAAATGCATGAAATATTAATTTTTTTTGTAAATCTCTTACCCGTACAATAATGTATTAATTTTTGTGTTATGATGTATTGACTTTTATTATTCAATGATTAGTGTGGCCCTCCTTGTATGATTGGTGAGTTTTCTTTGGGACGAAACTTCCGCAATACTAATCAAATAAAGCCTGAGAAATTACTAAAATGCTATTAATTCGAGGTTATTTGATAAGCTTGTATCGACAATATTTTAAGTTCAAAGATAGTTGTAAATTAGACCTTATAAGATATTACTCACTCATCCACCAAACATAAGCATGTAAATAAAAATAAATACAGGTTTAGAATACAAAATAAATGTTATTGGTATTGTAAAGTTTTTGATATTCTTCTCACTTTTATCATTAACTTTTTAATATTTCAATAAATAAAATTAATTAGAGGGTTTTTTAGTCTTGTGTGCAATTATTACTTTAAAAGGTAAAAAAAAATATCTGTTGTGAACGGACAAAAATAAAAATAATGTCTATCATTTGTGGAGAGGGAGTATTAATCTTATTATGAGTATAAAATATTTTGATAGAGTAAGATGAGATGTTAATAATACACTTTTGTGATTAAAATAGTCAATAATTTAGAAATATTTTTTAAATAAGATTTAATTTTCAAAATAAATTGAAATTAAGAGAAAAAAAATTATATGTTGAGGGTTTGCAATAATTTCTTTAAGAGCATACAAACTCAATCAAACCATTTCATAGAAAAGTGTTTGGTAAACTTTCTAGAAATAATGGTCATATGTACCAAAAAATAGAATGTCAAATGGTCTCTAGTTTCTAGAATGTCACTCAGTTCTTAGTGTTCACATGATACAAAAGAGGAGAAGTGGATAAGATAATGTTCGTACAACAATCAGAAAGAGACATTATCATTTCACAAATCTATGTCGATGATATTATCATTTCACATACTTTATTGAACTATAGGTAAAATAATCAAGCACAAGTATGTCTATTACTCAAAGTAAATATGTAAAAATCTTGTCAAGAAATTTGGTCTTGAAGGGTTAAAGCACTATGACACTCACATGAGTACAAGTGTTAAGCTCTCTCAAGACGACATTAACCAATCTGGATCCAAGTCTTTATTGGAGCATGATATGAAGTTTACTATACTTAATTGCGAGTAGATCTAATATCTGCTTTAGTTTCGGAATGTGTACCAAGTAAAATGTATCCCAAGGAGTCTCATCTAAGAGCTGTCAAATGAATTATTCATTATGTTAGTGGAACAACAAATTTCGGGATGTGGCACACTAGTGAGACTTACTTCAATCTTGCAAGTTTTTGTGATGCTGGTTGGGCTGGAGACATTGATGAAGAGATTTGAAGGGTGCTTTTATATAAGTAATAACTTGGTTTCATGGCTAATTAAGAAATAGAACGGTCTGTCTCTTTCTACTATTGAAGCTGAATACACTACGGAAGGTAGTCGTTGTTCTCAATTCCTTTAGATGAAGCAAACGATGGTTGACTACAATATTAATGTTCGAAGTGCATTACTATTTTTTGATGATATGAGTTCCACAAATATTGTCATAAATCATGTCCAACACTCCATAACTAAATAAATTGACAAACGATGTCACTTCATTAGGGATTTGATTGAGGAAGGATTTATTATTAAGTAACATGTTCAAACTGAGCATCAAATTGTTGATAGTTTCACAAAATCTATGATGCTAAATGATTTGACTTCTTGAGAAAATCGTCAGGAATCTGTATCGTGTGAAACTATCAACTCATATTAGCTCTGCATTAGGCAACTTTCTTTTTATTTCTCCCTCTTGTATTTGGTTGTTCGACTAGTAAAAATGTGTGTCTACTATTCTGTAGTGTTCCAACAATAAACCAAACAACTCCATTTATTACAGAAAAGAGCTACCATTTCAAAATTTGTAGTGTGAAAACTGTCAATGAGATAATAGCTACCTACAATCACAAAATGCAAAATGTGTGACAACATGATATGATTGGTTCATACAACATACTTTTGGATCGTAAGGATCCTAGTTACATCAAATGCATATTTTTTAAGCTTCATCTTGTCACGAGGTCGCTCTCTACCTGAAAAACAGTTGTATACCTAACCGTTAGCTTCAAAAACTTGCTACTTCTTCGTCGGAACGCTCGATTCTTGTCTCTTAATCATCAATCTTCATCTTTTACGTGCTGAGCTCCTCCGGTTACTTAGCTATAAGGCGAAAAACAGAGATAATTCACCTATTTGCATCAATTAAGATCAAAATACGGTAAAATAAGCTGGAAATACAAATATACGAATTTAAGCTTAAACTATCCAACTTATACCAAAAACAATAGAAAAAACTAACTAAATTACTAATAAAAATGAGCACAAATACGTGTTAATCATGTATTTTTCTTTTTGAGTCTTGTCCAATTATAACTCATGCTTCCCGTTTATTTTCTCTTTGAATGAGTGTGGACATTTTTTTGTTTGTTGGAAGATCATTTTAGGTAATATTTGTGGTGGTTATTTTTTGGAGGTTATTCGGAGTGATTTGAATTTTAAATTTTAAAAACGATCTTTTTGAAAGGTCACATGCCTGCCCTAAGGATAAAAGGCTACAACTCTTATTGTCTAATCATTCACGTCCTTTTGTGTTTTTTAGGGTTTGGTCATTTGTGCCTTTGCCAATTATCTTTCTTGAGTTCAATTTCTCCACTGCCATGAAGAAGAATAGCTCCCCAAAATGAAAAATATCTCTTGCTGCCACTCAACCCAAAGGAAAGAAAAATCCCAAAGCCAAAACCACCAAGTCAACACCACCACCCGCTTTTGTTCCAAAAGTCATCATGATCGCTTCACTAGTCCAAAATCCCAATCACAACCACCATTCGTGCACCTCTAAACTCGATTGAATATGAAAATACCCTTGACTTAAGACGATTCACCGCCACTTAGACCCTCAACCATCCAGTGACCCAGCACCATCCATTTCAAATTTTGGGTTTTTGACCGAATCTGGCAGCCCAAAAGCTGATCTTGAGATTTCTTCATCACCGCCATCGATGCCCATCGATCCAGCGCCTATAAAGGTGTCACGACCACACCTTACATATAAATGCTTAATGAATTTGCCATCATAAAAAAAATTTAGATAACTAGACTTGACAGTGTATACAATATCTACATGGTGGTATTATTATTATTATTATATTCTATCACCTTTTAATAACGACAGAAATATCACAATCGCTATTTTGGAATACCATAAGAAAGTACTAGATAGACTCATAAGATACATATATATATATATATATATACATATATATATATATATATACATATATATATATATATATATATATATATATATATATATATACATACATATATATATATATATATATATATATATATATATAGAGAGAGAGAGAGAGAGAGAGACCAATCCTATCTCTAAGCACATACGAATATACCAACCTATGACTCAAACCAGCTAATTATTTACAAACCTGACAAATCGTCATCTGTGCTCACTATTCTCAGAAGCCTGTAGGCGCTCTAACAACATGCTCAATAAGTTCATATAATCCATCAATTTCAAACTTACCTACAATATATAAACTAAATGAGTTAAATCTTAATAAGTAGAAATCAAGCATGTTTGATGAGCGTCATAAGTCATTGAAAAATAATTATGCAATATCATGTCAATGAAAAACATTTATTTTGAAGTCAGTTTCCTGGGCCCTTGACCAATCTACTATACACAGGAAAGAGCTTATCTTATAATCATAATCATTCATCATATGACCTAGTCCGAATGTCTCACCCGACACTGAACTACCTATTTAAGTAGCCTCATCCACATGTCTAACATGGCACTTGGAATCAATGATCACAATGGGTCAGTCCAAATGTCTCACATGGAACTTAATCACCTTTTCAAGTAGCTCGGTTCATATATCTCACATGGCACTGAGCATCAATAATCACAGAGTCAGTTCATATGCCTCGCCGGACATCGAGTTTCATCATGAAGAAGCCCCATTTGCATGGTCTCGCAGGTTACTAACTCAAATATCATATAAGCATATTCCACATGCCTTGGTGCACTAGTAGTGGTCCATAAAATATCATTATGTAAAAACTTATGTCATGTGTGCTCGTGTAAAATTACTCATCAATCAACTTTGCATATGACAATGCTCGTGAATGATATTTTTTATGAAACACATATTAATATCACACAACCCACATTCCATTTACTTAAGGCAAATAAAATCACACATAATCATCATCATACAAGTACATATAAATACTATGTGTATATATGCATTGTAGTTGTAGATGAATTTCTATTACCTTAGGTCCAAAACTTATTATAACTCGAGTATTATATCAACATATATGCTGTCTGTTTCTCTAAAATATCTTGTTATGAGTACAAAATGCTCGTGCTAAATGCGAGTCTTAGTTGTTGGCTTTGATATTGAGCTCGATTCTGACAAGAATATAACAAGTACTTTAAAGGTCCTAAAATCTTATATAACTATACTACGCATGAATATAATATATAAAAATGTATTCCCCAAAACTCTGGGGCGTTTGGAAGTAAAATAAATATTATTGGATGTGGAATGAGAAATTAAAGACGTTCGGTCTCGTTTCTTGAAATAGATGTTCAAAGGGTAAAGTTGGGATTTTAGATGTGCCTCACATACAGAGGCGGATCCTCTTAGGTTCAAGGGGGTACAGTTGTACCCCCAAACTAAATTATTTATATATAATAGATAGTAATAATTTCAAATATTTGAGGATGGTGAAGTGGTTTTGAACATTGTTTTGGGATTAATTTTTCTATCAATTCACAAAGGTTCAATTCCTACTAACATAATTTATTTTTTTATTGATTTTTGGGTTGCAAATAAAACAAATGTAACTTTCTTATCTCTTGGAGTTGAACCAGTGTTTACGAGAAAGAAGCCAAGTTGCACTAACCATCTAAACTAAAAGATTTATCTATTAAATATTGCATGTTTAGTTTATAAAATAAGTTATTGTAATTAATAATTTTTATATATAATCTTTTTTGGCCCTATTTCCACAATCTTTTCATGTGAGAATAATATCCTCTTTGTTATGAAAAGTATTAGAAAAAGAAGAAATCCCCTAAAAGTGTACAACTATTTTTTATTTGTATATATATTTAAATTATATATATGTATGTGTGTGTGTATTTTTTCGTACCCCCAAACTCAAAATCCTGAATACGCCACTGCTCACATATGAGAATGTGATAATGTAACTATGGTTTGAGTCTGAAGTTATTCGTAGGTTGTTTGGCCCATTTTGGGTCGAAAATGAGAAAGTTGTGCATTTTTGTAAAATTGATAAAGTAATTGGGGCCAGGATGGGGTTTAAGAACTTTTAAAAGTTCTTAGAGTCAATCTCATATTTTAAAGAATCAAATTTGGGGCTATTTCGTAATATATAAAGACTTGAGTTGGGAGGACTAAATTAACACTTAAAGGGGTCAAATTGAGATTTTTAGAAATTACAATTAAGTCCATAATCTCATCTAATTCTCAAAAGGTAACCCATGAATTATTAGCCCATTACATTTCCATCTCAAAACTCATATCTAAACACCAACACATCCTTCCTATCTTGATGACCTGCCACCATAAACCCTGAGACCACTTAAAACTGATGGCCCTTAACCTCGACAACCCTTTATCACACCCCTAGTACATTTATGGCCATCCGCAGTTAGAAACATACAGACACACACTCACAGACCCGTCACGCCCAACAGACATAATCCCAAAACTTATAAAAAAACACAATTTTAAATCCAAAAGTAGGTTTCTTATGAAAAAGGATTTAAAATAATATAAATAAAATCCCGACAGTCCGAACGACGGAAATGGGCAATCGCTAGTGAGTGATTGTTTTAGACCTCATTTAACTGTTCCAACATCAGTTCGAGAAACTAAATATATAGCTTAACTTTAAACTTTGATATGAACAATTTGCCATATAATACATCAAGATTGGACTTGTGGTTGTCTGGAAATCATCTATTAAAGTCTGACACTATCGTCATGCGCATAACAGAAAAGAACAACAAATAGATACTTGTTGGTGTTTTGACAACTATATACTAAAACAATCATCTATAGGGAGGTGGCATTTGAAACTTATGAGATAGTGTTTAACTATACAAATTTTGTAACGATCCAATGGTCGGAGTTTTGTTACAATCCATATGAAGTGTTGCAGTCAATGTGACGATAAGAAGAATAAATATGAAAGAAAACCATTCCTCTGAATGAAGGTGGCGGAGAAAAAGGAAAGGAAAGGTGGTTAGTTATTGGGCTAACTTATGGACTTCATTCCTGGGTTCAATTAATTGACATGACCCAAAAGGTTTGGGTCTATTTAATTCATGAGTCTCAAAGTCTTGGGTCAAATCTAACTAATGAAGGTTCAAATATGGACCTATAATTGATATGGCTATTGAACTATTCTAGGTCTAATTAGACAACTTAAGTCATATATATATATATATATATATATATATATATATATATATATATATATATATATATATATATATATATATATATGTGTGTGTGTGTGTGTGTGTGTGTGTGTGTGTGTGTGTGTGTGTGTGTGTGTGTGTGTGCAATGTGTATTTTACATGGCATGGAAGAAGTTGGAAAGAAATAAAAGAACCCTGGATATCTAAAAATGGCGTAGGTTAAAAGTAATTTAAAATAGTGTAGTTTCGGATAATTATAGATAGAATAATGAAAACTTATTGGTCCAAATATGATGATAGATTACTTCAAAAATTTCTAAACTTATATGTTAACATTGGGCATCATAAAAGGATACCTCTCCACTTCCACGCAAGAGTTCTCATCGCTCTCAGCCTTCGAAGAGAAAAACCACACCTGCAGTTTCTGGTCGGTCCAAGCCCTTTCAACTTGATGATGAGGATGACGATGAGATGTAGTCATTTGATGCAAGTATTGCTATTTATCCTCAATTTTATTCTAAAAAAGCTTCTGATCATTTTGAGATTTTTAAAACTGTGAAATTTTGGGGTGAAAAAACCTTGGATGTTGAGAGGTTTCGAAAGCAAAATCTTTGTTGACTTTATTGAGCGAAATGATCTTTTTTGTACTGTGTCTAATGTTTCCCCTTATATCATAAATATTTCTCTCGAGTTTAATGTGAATCTTCCATATACTTTTAAGGATGTTGCATTTGAGAGATATGGCAAGATGTTTTGTCATAATTGAACATGTGATATTATTCTTACTATGGTCAACAAGTTTTTTGGTATGGATGATGTTGAGGGGTATTTGATGGATGGGAATATAGACAATTCAACTCCCTCACTACTAGAAATGTGACTATTTGGCCTCCCTTGTCTCAACTGAAGCCATCCCTGCTTTTATTGGAATCCAATTTTTTGCATAATATTTAGATGACTAATTGGACATCCACGTCCAACAGGTCTTATATTTCGATCCAACAAATGGTGTTCCTATATTTTTATTCATGGATAAACCGATGGATTATGGATACCATGTCTTCCAGTCCATCTCACATTTTGATTAAATTCCTGATCCAACTCAGTTGCTCTCCTATCTGTCTCTGGTATGGTCGATCCTCCAGAGAGTCAAGGTGTCAAGCTTAATCCCAGATTGAATGATGCTATCAGCCCTAAGCCACTTGTTCATCGTGCTGCTATAGTTATTGTTCGAACTGCAAACTGGGCATTTCTTCCAATTATTCTACTAGCTCAAGAAACCTCTGTGCATGTTACTGCGATTTTCGATAACCTTTTGGGTTATTTCTTGTATGAAGACAAACAAGTTGTTGCTCACATTACTATTTTGCAGGCTAAGTGCACTTACTATCGCAATGCCATTATCCACCTTGAAGTTGATGTTACTAGTCCTTTGGCTCCTCAATCAAAAAAGGGGGAGAATAAAAAAAAGATTGGGGCAAGTGAAAGTGCAAGGATCAAAGGCAAGAGCAAAGGGAAAAATCAAGACAACAACAAGTGTCAAAGATAAAGGGAATGAGTTGGTTGAACTTGAAGATGAGGACTGGATGAGGAGGTTGAAGATGAAGAATATAATGAAGAAGAAAAGGACGAAAATGATGATAAAGCTGATTAGGAGTAGTGGTTAAGGGGGAGTGTTACTCCTTATGAACACTTTGATGGACCATACTTTTATTGTGATATAATTTATTTATTTTGGGTTTGTACTAAGAACATTCTTTGCTTGCTTATTACTATGTTAGTGTTGTTTTGTTTTAGTCTTGATATTTTGAAATATCTTGCTTGCAGGTATTGTTTGAACAATCAATTAACTTGGACTTGCATATTTGTGATCAATAGCAAAATGAGGAGATTGTAAGGACATGAAAGTTGGCATGATTAATCACAAGCAAAGTTGATTGTGTATTGGTTCGTTGTAATAACAACTGCCTTTCCTTATTTACTATGACTGTACTAACAACCTGGTTTTATTGGAATTATGTTTCTTGATTTGATCGTGTGCTTCATATGAGAAGATATTAATTGATGTTAATTAAGCATAAAGTTGGCAAAGATCTCCAATGAGGAACGCAAGTTGGTAAATGAGGATTTTGATGATTAAATAAACAATCAATCAAGCTAATTAAGAAAGAAGCTCGTGTCAACCATTCAAGTTAATAAAAGATATTTGAAGATTCTTTCCTTACAAAGTGCACCAGCTCTCCAGGTCTTCAAATAGTCAATTCTCTTGTATTGTAAGAAACACACCTTTATAGAGAGAAAATAGCAAGAAGGTTTTTATTCAATTTGATAATTGCTTGAGTTTGTTAGACAAACAAGTTGAATTTTTGTAAAACACTAGAGTCTCTGTAGAATCAACGGGAAGTTGATAACCGTAAGTTGAAGGGAGTCTATTCGACTAACGAGAGATTGTTGGAGATATTAATTAAACAAGAGTGTGCAGTAAATTATCATAGGAATAGTCCATATGTGTAATTGTATGATGTTTTTGTGTTAATTAATATAATTTAAGAGGAATGGGAAGTCTTTAATTATTCCAATTATTTTATTTAATACAATCCACCTATTTGTTAATGTTGTTGACACCCTATTGTGTATGTTAATCAGCTATTGCTTCGGATGACATGTGTCATCATTTGGTAGGTCCGGATGTTGAGTTGTCAGCTTCTAATGATTTGTGTTACCTTTCTGGGATTTTTAGCCTAGGTATAAATAATTTTTTTTTACCATTTTTCATTTTCACTACAAACCTAGGTTTTGTTTATATCCAATCCTCCCTCTCTCGCCGCTGTGAAATGAAAAATAATTCCTTCACCCTTCAACAATTTTTTCTATCTCCAGATTGAATCAAGACATGCCATTTTTCGATCTATTTCTATTATGTTCAACCAATTAATCAGTCGACATGGAAAAAGATTTTATGTTGACATGAGGATTTACTTCGATTTGCTGACATGAAGATCTAAATCGATTTCAATCTCTTTCGATGTAATTTTATTAAACCAGATTTATTTTGATTGAATATTTATTTCAAATCTTTCGTATTAATTCTTCGACCGTTTGCCATTTTTCGATCTGTTTTCTATTTTAATTAGCTGACATGAAAGTCTTTGATAAATAATTTTGTAATAAACGATTACATCTATTTTTCATCATAATTCATCACCATGTTAAAAAGTTAAGTATGACATATTCGGGACAATATACCATAATTAGAAATGGCCGAAACAATTTATTTTTCTTCAAATATTAGAAATATAAAGTTGTCAATCAATAATCAATCAAGATATCATTCCATTAATCATGCAAGATAATCAATCAAGATAAACTTTAAAATGTCAACTTTTAGTTATAGAGCTAGAAAATTCTAAACAATCCATACCGTATAATCCGTTTGTTTTTATCCGAATTTTATAAAAGATACTTCAAACTTTTCACACTAAAGCTAATTTGTTCTTCCTTGTATATTACATGTAATTATTATATTTCAGCCGAAACTATTTCACTTGCTAATGATTATCCGAGGGAAAGGCAATATGGCAGATCAAAATTCCATAAATAATCGTGCAATTAGGAAAATCCATTTGAACAGAAACGGCAAAAAGGTACAAATTTTAAATATCTTTTTAGTTTACTCTTACAAAATTATAAAGATTATGTTCATAATAATATGGTTATATTAACAAGCTTATCTTTAAAAATAATTTTTGTTACATGTAGATCACATTTCAACTCAATATGATATTATCATTGACGAACCAACATCAAATGATAATATTATATTTACTGAATATAACACAATATTTGAAATATAATATATATATATATATATATACTATTATATATATATATATATAATATATATATATATATATATATATATATATTATACTACAACAGTGTTAAACTATAACTTACATAATATGTTTTATCTCATTTGATGTTTGTTTTTTTCAATAAGTCTATTAATATTAAAATTATATTTTGTGTAATATTATATTGTAAGTAGTTGATGTATCAAATAGCCATGAATCTCCAAATAACTTCATTTCAACGAGAAAGCAATTGAAGATCCGAACGACAATTTATTCAGACGAACACAAGCAACAACCAATATATGTTGAAAACAAAGCATACAAATTTTATATATATATATATATATATATATATATATATATATATATATATATATATATATATATATATATATATATATATATATATCCCCTATATATTAATGCAAAATCCTCCTATCCTATGTGTCTGCTTCCCATGCTTTGTTAGCTTTGGAAAAAAATTTGGTGCTTCGGTGTCATCCGAGCCTAATATTAACCTAATTTAGTATTTTTCCTTTTTATATATTTACCTACTTTAATACTTTCCTAATATTATATTTTGCCTAATTCAATATTTTTCTTTTATTACATCTTACCTACTATAATACTTTCTTTAACATATTTTGTCCAATTCAATATCTTACTTTTATTCTTCTAATATAAAATATAAAAAATTTATATCTAATTAGAGAATATATATATAAGTTGAATTAATTTTTATTTACAATAAAAATTGAAATAATTTTATTATAATTCTAAATATTTATATAAGAAAAATATGAGTTATATAAAGTTATTACAAAAGGGAAATAAATATAAAAATATAAACTTAAGTTTTTTTTTTTATCTAATCTCAATATAATAAATTGAAAATAATATTAAAAATATATATGAAAAACTATTGTAACACCAAACAAAAAACAAAAACAAAGTGAAACAAAAAAGATAACGTGATACTAATACTAATACTAATAATAAATTATTATGCCTAGAAAAATAAATATTAAATATATTCTAAATCTTTTTATCTAATTCAAATATAATGCATTGATACATATATATTATATATCTGCACAAATTAGTATCTAACACAGAAAAAAAATTAAAATAATATTACATATACTACAAGTTAGATGCACGACATTTTTTCAATAGAATTATCAGTGTCGTATAGATTTAATATTTTATATCACATATTCACATGTAACACGCGGGTGTTGTATATTACATTTATATTCTAAATCTTTTTATCTAATTCAAATATAATGCATCGATACATATATATTATATATTTGCACGAACAAATTAGTATCTTACGCAGAAAAACAATTAAAATAATATTACATATACTACAAGTTAGATGCACGATATTTTTTCAATAGAATTATCAGTGTCTTATAAATTTAATATTTTATATCACATGTTCACATGTAACACGCGGGTGTTGTATATTTTACATTTTCTCAAACTCAATTTTATGCGGGTTTCCCCGTTATTATTAAATATTGATTAGACATCGATACAATGCGACRCGAGTTGAGAGTATGATATTCGTTTATATTTTCAAAGTATGTAAGTAATATTATTAACGAATTTAATCTAAACATTAAAATACAAAATAACGTAATAATAATTAATAAGTAGAGATTAGGCACGGATTTAGAATGTGACTTCTTTTGAATTTTTATAAGTATGTAAATAAATTATTAACTAATTGAATCTAAGTATGAAAATAAAGACTTAATAATTATAATAATTAATAAATAAATTAGACAGGGAAGAGTTGAGAATACATCATTTGAATTTCTCAACATAAAAATTTGTAATTATCGCAAATATCTTTTATATTTATTTTTTGATAAACCCCGTGTAATACAYGGGTATTAAACTAGTATATATATATAATGAAATCCATTTTAATTAAATTTAAAACAGGCTTTACTATTGACAAGGAAAATATTAATTCGAATCACCATTGTCTTTATCATTGAGTGGACCCGCCCTCTTTAAGAGGTAATTTAATTTTTTATTTTTTTTTTGGAAACGTACAAATTTGATATCGGTATCTCAAATGTAATAACATGTTTGAATAACATGTGATGAGTAAATCTTATTAATTTATAAAGAAAAAGTTCAATAATTGTAAAACGTAAATTTGTAAATCTACATTTCGAATAGTTACGACCCCTCATCGATTCACACCTCCGCCATCATTATCGGATCTGAGTAATTGTAAGTCTACCAATAGGAAGCTATTCGTTTATTTCCGGCAGAATAATTTATATATGGATATATGACCCAATTTTACATATAGTACAACCTGAATACATATTTTAATAATCCTTTTCGGTGGTTGTTAACAATATATCACCACATAATCAGTGTGTGTGAGTCCATAATTTATTGCAGCATTTGCAAACTTTCCGCACCAAAGCTAATTGTTTTTGTTTTTTTTTTTTTAATATATTTTATGTAATTATTATTAGATGGTAATCGGGATCAATCAAACGACAAAAGTGACGCAAATGATAAAGGAAACAATAAACCAATTAGGGGACTTGATAAATTATTTCTCGGCATATATTAATAATATCAAGTATAAGGTAGGTTTTTAAAATTTAAAGTAAACATTATTTTTTCACTTCGTATTTAATGTTTACTTTTTGAATTTATTTTTAAAATAAGTATTATTTTTTTATCCATGCCCGCGTAATCGCAGATTTTTACAAATAAAATTTTCAAAACCTCACTTGAATATTTTTTTTATTGCATGAACAATTCAATTTCTAATTTTTTTATTTTTGTTTTTTCGATTTTATTTTATTATTTATTTATTTCGTTATGCCCGCGTAATACGCGAGTGTCTACACTATAATGTCTAACTTTGATCACAAATTCTAATTTTATAAATACAAACAAAAATGTATTAAAAATATAAAATAATTTTATTGTGACAATGATCTTTTGTATCACAATAAAATACTTTTATTGTGACAACGATCTACAAAATATCGATAGTACAAAAGTATCATATATTATATTATATATATAATAATATTTTATTATTTAATGTACATTGCACATAGTATCTTTAACTAATATACCTCCATTTTTAACAAGTGTCAAATATCACCCATAATTGGCAAATCTCCCCCTCAGCTAACATAAGCCATCCTCGCTAATTTGAGCCTTTGTGGTGCAACAATCAAACCTATATCCCCCACCATGCCAGGATCCCTCAAATTCACCAATTTCACTATCCTTCACGCTCACAAACCCTACAAATTGCTCAACAATTTCCCCCCTTCCACTGGAAACGTGGACAAATTGATATCGGTATCTCAAATGTAATAACATGTTGAATGACATGTGATGAGTAGATCTTATTAATTTATAAAGAAAAAGTTCAATAATTGTAAAACGTAAATTTGTAAATCTACATTTCGAATAGTTACGACCCCTCATCGATTCACACCTCCGCCATCATTATCGGATCTGAGTAATTGTAAGTCTACCAATAGGAAGCTATTCGTTTATTTCCGGCAGAATAATTTATATTATTGGATATATGACCCAATTTTACATATAGTACAACTGAATACATATTTTAATAATCCTTTTCGGTGGTTTGTTAACAATATATCACCACATAATCAGTGTGTGTGAGTCCATAATTTATTGCGCAGCATTTGCAAACTTTCCGCACCAAAGCTAATTGTTTGTTTTTTTTTTTTTAATATATTGTTATGTAATTATTATTAGATGGTAAATCGGGATCAATCAAACGACAAAAGTGACGCAAATGATAAAGGAAACAATAAACCAATTAGGGGACTTGATAAATTATTTCTCGGCATATATTAATAATATCAAGTATAAGGTAGGTTTTTTAAAATTAAAGTAAACATTATTTTTTCACTTCGTATTTAATGTTTACTTTTTGAATTTATTTTTAAAATAAGTATTATTTTTTTATCCATGCCCGCGTAATCGCAGATTTTTACAAATAAAATTTTCAAAACCTCACTTGAATATTTTTTTTATTGCATGAACAATTCAATTTCTAATTTTTTATTTTGTTTTTCGATTTTATTTTATTATTTATTTATTTCGTTATGCCCGCGTAATACGCGAGTGTCTACACTCATAATGTCTAACTTTGATCACAAATTCTAATTTTATAAATACAAACAAAAAATGTATTAAAAATATAAAATAATTTTATTGTGACAATGATCTTTTGTATCACAATAAAATACTTTTATTGTGACAACGATCTACAAAAATATCGATAGTACAAAAGTATCATATATTATATTATATATATAATAATATTTTATTATTTAATGTACATTGCACATAGTATCTTTAACTAATATACCTCCATTTTTAACAAGTGTCAAATATCACCCATAATTGGCAAATCTCCATCTCAGCTAACATAAGCCATCCTCGCTAATTTGAGCCTTTGTGGTGCAACAATCAAACCTATATCCCCCACCATGTCAGGATCCCTCAAATTCACCAATTTCACTATCCTTCACGCTCACAAACCCTACAAATTGCTCAACAATTTCCCCCCTTCCACCCCCGCCGTCACCGCCACCGCCGATTCGCGGACGATTCCCCCGCTTAAGTACTTCGCCGGCAGGTGGTGTAGGATAACCCCATGCGCAGCCGCGGCGCACTTCGACATTACCCCCAATCTTCGCCATAGCCGGAATCGCGGCCGGAATCTACAATTTTACACCTCCGACTCTCGGGACAAAGAGCCAGAAGGTCGTTTCCATCGCAGGAAGAACGACAATTTCGGTACTCAAATGGGTGTCACTGTCCATTGCAAGGCCGAGAGCCAATACAACCAATCTGACGCGTCGCCGCAGTCGAACTACGGCGAGAGGCGGCCGGCGGAGCCAACTAAATTGCTCACATTGCCTACGATCTTGACAATTGGTCGGGTCGCTGCCGTCCCGGTTCTCGTCTACAGTATGTACTGAATTTTGTATCTCCCATCCTTCTTCTCCTCTAATCTCTGTTGGTTGTAGATTGCATCAGAAAATTAATGATTTAACAATTCATTTCAAAATTCGGCTGTTAACTGATCAAGCAAAACCTAAAAATGTGATGATTTCATACATTTTATTTCCAGTAATTCTACATTGATATATTGGTTGCCTCAAATAGATGTTTTCTTTTCTCGTGTTTCAAATTTTTGGATGTTAGTATCTGTTTTACCTGCATAGTTTCCCTATATTGATTTGGGCTCCTTGCAGTTGCGTATTTTTAATTTTATTCGGTATCCAGTTTAATCTATTTAGTGTTGGCCATTTTTTACCCGGGTTTTAGAATTGATGAAATTGACATTAATATTCATCATATAGCCTTTTATGTTGAGAGCTGGTGGGGACCAACTGCCACAGTAGGAATTTTTCTTGCGGCTGCCACTACAGACTGGCTTGATGGATACCTTGCTCGAAAGGTGATGCCTTTTTCAATAACACCCAATGAGGTTTATTTATTCACTAACTAACATGTTCCTGTTACAGATGAAATTGGGTACTCAATTTGGTGCATTTTTGGATCCTGTGGCTGATAAGGTAAAACTGCCCATTTTGGTGCACTTTATTTGTTTTGAGTATAGTTGCTTAGAAAAAGTTTTGAATCCACTGTAGTCTTGATATTATACCAAAGTATATAAAAATATATGAAATGAAGAGGTGTGTGTGAGAAAAAGATTCAAGTATTTTTGGTTGATAGTACAATCCCAAACTTTGAATTCTATGAATACTCTAAAAGTCTATGAGCTCTATGGATGGGCAAGGATGATTGCTTGAGCTTGACCCTTTTTTGAAAAGTAAAGCATTATTGTCCAGCTAATGACAGTGGACCTTATAGAGTTGTCCTTTTTAATTGATACAGCTTATGGTAGCTGCCACCTTGATATTGTTGTGTACCAAACCGTTTGAAGCTGGCATGTTTGGGCAAGCACCCATGGTTATTGACAGTGCCCGCGATTGCCATAATTGGTAGGGAGGTAAGATCGTATGTATTTTGTGATGTCATTTCCGAGTAAAATTAGTTATTGAGTGCTGGAAATATCAATTTCATGTACAGAATGCTATTCGCCTGACTTGGAAATAATTTTAAAGGTGCGAATATCGATCTGCTAATTATTCTTGCAGACGCACACACTGCGTCATCTCGTAGTGGTGCTATGTCTTTGTTTAATACTGCATCATTTGTTTGATAAAACCACGTGTCATGTTGAAGCCACTAAAGTAACCTTCCTCTGAAAACTATCAATTCATTATATTTTTTTGGAGAATTTTGGCTAGTTCAAGTTCATCACAGGAACAATCAGACATGCCCTGATAAACTATTGAGTATTGTCAAGTACTTGTATTTTCATGCACATAGGAAGCTATATTTAACTACCTCTTGGAAATATTTTGATGAACTGTTATGTTATTTATTAATCAATTACCAACCTGCATTGGTTAAATCAGAGGACAAAAATTATTTGGCGCTCAGTAGTTAGTTGTGGATTGGGTTTGATACATTCAGTTCAAATTAAAATTAGCACAAGGATCTGCATGCGTTCCTTTTCTATTGCTATCATGGGGAAACAAGAAAAAGAAACAAAAAGAAAAGAAGTAAAAAATGAGGTGGTGGGCATAGGTAAATACTTTTCGTCAAATCAATGATTATTATGAAGTCTTGTACAACTACAATTTCCTATTAGGACCACTCCTATAAGTAACGTCGATTATTTCTGGGCCGCTTTCATTGTTCTGACTGTTCCCTCTTAGTTTTACAGAGTACTGTGGTTAAGTCAGGGTCATTTATTTTTGTGCTTCTTTTTGGGAACTTCCTGAGTTGCTGTGTGGCGTGAAGGCCTCATTGAGATTTACAAAGTTAATCTCAATTATGAGACTGTAAATTGTTGCTATGAAATTACCTGTGTGCCTGTTGGATTTTTTTTATGCTATATGTATTACCTGCTTTTCTGTTCTGCAAGTAGATATTTTTGGGATAACTAGCACTGTGGGGCCTAATAAAAGAATCTATAGGAAAGTGTGAGGTTTGAACCTATTCTCATTCCACTGAACAGAATGACAATAACCACTTTGTTTTAAAACTAGTGGCTCAATTATTATTATTATTATTTTTCCAATTTGTTTGAAGTCTAGTTCTGGAACAATTACATGGATCATAGTTTTTAATTTTAGAACTAATTCCCTAGAAGGTCTTGATGTTGTTTCCATCATTCCATATGTAACTGAACATCATTTGTTGCA